>PVIH01029704.1:0-13223 GCA_004025045.1 Sigmodon hispidus
GATGTGTTGGGAGGGGGAAGAGACCTTGGATAAGGATATACAGGGATGGAAAAAAAAATTCAGAGGGAAAGATGAACACAAAGAAAATATAGGTGTAGCAATCTTATTTGTATGTCTACCCTTGATAAGCCATGCTTATCACTCTTATCCTCTATATAGTTATTGTTAACTCTTCCACATTTTAAATTCTTTTTACTGTATTTTTTTTTAATAAATACAAAATAAAGAAAAAAGAAAAAAAATGGGATGTCAGTGTTACCATATCCTCAAGCTGACACAGTTCTGCTAATTCTGAATATGATGACTTCTATACTAGATCCTAAAGAAAATGTTTGCATTTTGACTCCTAAGCAGAACTTGTATTGGCTTTCCCTTCTTAGAAGAATTTAACCATCATAAGTAAAGTTAAATTGTGTGTATTCTGGATGAACAAGTGAGGACAACTATTAAAAGAAACACTTTTTATTATTATTACAGAAAAATCCTAGGACTTGGGTAAGGAGGACTTTACCCAATGCATTAGGGTCAAGCCACTTATTAGTGGAGCATTGCTGGTTTCCTTAGTGTCTGTATTAATTGTGTCCCTCTAATGATAAGATCCAATAAAATATGATAAAAAATATAGAATGAATGACACATTCTTAAGTAAAACTTGTTCTTAAATACTTATATAAAAAATAAAATTTGTTTAAAATTGAGCCTGGTTGTATTCGTCTAGCTAACATGAAATCCATTGTGTTTATCGGACTGTTAATGAATAGTAGTCCTCCTACTTCTGCCTCCTTATTGCTAGATGACACGGTATTCTTGATCACCTGTACTGGACTCTGAAATGAAATTTTTAAAATAATGATCTTTAAAAGGTTATTTAAGGTGTGAACCCTGTCAGTTTCTTAAGTAGACTGACTGGGAATTCAGTTAGTAGAAAGAAAGCATTAAGATTTTAACTCCACAGAAACAAGCAGACATGAGTAATAGCAAAATGGAAAAGGAAAAAGAAAAACAAAGAGAGTTAGAATGTGAATGAAATGCACTTGCAAGCTTAGGAACAGGAGAGGTAAAATAAAAGAGGTGCTGTGTCTGTGAAATCTATGACTATATCTGGACATGAGCCATAATAGTTATAAAGAGAGTCAGAAGTCTAAGTAAAGACAAATATCAAGGCTCTCAAATGTATGTATATGTGTGTGGGTGTGTGCATGCATGTATGTGTATATGTGTGTGTGTGTAGTTAATTTTCCTGAGCAAAAGTATCAGCTTTAACAGCTAAGAGCTCTGTAACTTTGGAAAAGCTTTTCTAAATCTTCAGTACCTTTGTAGCTTCAAGAGTTAAATGAAGATTAAATGAACTAATACTTAAAAGGCCTTAGAGCTGGACCTGGATGTGATGGGAATGTTCTCTGTAAGCTGTAAATAAAGTAACTAGTTTGGCCTATATGGAGCACCATAGAAGAGGGTGGAGTATCAGAGGAGAGACAGGCAGAAGGAGGGAGGAGTTAGTCAGTCTCCATCTGATCCCTGAAGAAGAGACATGTAAGGAATCCAGGTGAGACATGGGCTAGGCCATGTGGCAGATAGAATACTTAAAATGGGCTGAATTAAGATGAAAGAGCTAGCTAATAATGTGATTGACACATAGACCAAACAGTATGAAATTAATAAAAGCATCTGATTAATTTCTTTGGGGTATAAAAGCTTCCAAGGGCCAGATCAAAAACCTCTGGCCCAAATGGGGCTGGAAATCTTCTACAACAGATGGCGTCCCTGGATGGGCAGAACACCCGCATAAAGCCAAAGAAAGTTTATAAAACTTAAAAAAGCTTTCTAGACAACTGAAATAGAGCCAAAAGCAGCTTTTTGAATTGCATATCTGAAATGATATATAGTACAGAGACAGCGTGGTGTTCAGGCTGAAATTTAATAATGGTGAGCATTTGCAGCAGGCAGCTTAAACTCATTCATCTTGTGGAAGACATGGTATAAACAACAAACTGCATATGACTGGTTTAAGGATTTTGCTTGTACTGAACAGAAAGGAAGCAGCCAAAAACGGTTTTTCTGGTAACAGCATTTCCTCAGTCTGCTCTGTTTGCTGGCAGCAAGCAGAGACAGAGTGGCTACATCCAATATACTGAAACACTGCCAAAAGGGGTAGAGGCAGTAATCAAAGTGATACTGACATTTTAAAAGCTCTTTGGGTTAGAAAATGATTAAGAATAAAAGGGCCACATAAAGATGGCAGATAAACAAAGAGTTTAGATTATAGTTATTGTTTTCTTATATTTTTTTAGCTTTCAATGAGCTAACTGCAGAAAGACAGTTGACTGCTAAGTTGGACAAACATATTTTAAAGATATCTTGACTTTGAAATCTGTTTATAAGAATATGTTGCTTGGGAAAAAAGTTTCTGTTTTTGTCTCCACAGAAGATCAAAACCTGTGGATTGGTTTCAGGCAAATGTGGTTTCATTTGCCAAGGCCACCTGACAATTCTCTGATGGGAAGATCAGCTTCCAAGATGCCAGCTGAGATGACCCAGCCTCAAGACCCCATGAGATTACCAGTATCCTTCATTAGCAGGAAGTAGTAAAAGCCCAAGTTCCCCCAAAATGGTGGTTATAGTAAATCTCTTTTAAAAAGGGGGGTGGATATGATATAGGAATGATTAGAACAGATAGATGGATTTTAGTTTATTAGTACAAACTTAAGGTCAATTTTGTTATGCTATATGTATTTTCCTACTCTTGATTAAGGTATGATGCTTATGTAACTCATTTAAAATTGTAATGTGTAATTGAGAAATGCAGATTAATAGTCATCTATGACAGCCAAACTTATAGTAATGTTAGTTAGGATTTGTAGGTATACAAAAATATATTTCAATTAGATAGGTAGTCTTAAAATACTTCCAAGTCATGCAGAATATGGCATTTAAATTATTTTAAGAACTTAGACTTTTCTGGACAATGAGACAGGTCTGATCCTGGCAGCACCAGTTGTTTCAGGAAAATGATGAGCATTAAAGAAACTTCATGTGGAATTTACTTTGTGGCAAAGGTAGCCACTGGACAAGAAACTGTTCTGGTATTGACTGTTTGATAGTATACTGTATAAACTGAACATGCAGGTTCCATAGAAAAGTGACCTCTGAACTTTGGCAGAACAAGCCAAGATGGTCTTTCAGGTTCCTGCTTTACCGAAAAAAAAAAAATTCCAGGCATCTTTCAGGATACAAGGAGAAGCAACTGATGAACTGTGCCAGATTTCCTGCATCACTGAAAGGTATGCCAGAGACTTTGGGCCTATAGGCTGAAGATGATGCCCCAATGTTACAAAAGAACTTTGGTTGACTGTTCAGGCAGACAGGTGTCATTTCTGTTGTTTTCTAGACTTTGGAAGTTGCTTGCACTTCCTATTTATTTGGGTAATATTATATCCTTGTGTGGTCTTTGATGTGGTTGAAGGTTTAAGAACTATAGGTATAGTTTTTCTTAGTTATATTTAAAGGTATATTATATATGAAACTTTAGACTCACAAGGATAAGGTAGATAATGGAATATTTTCTTTAAGTTTGTTAATTACAAATAGACTAGATTTTATAACTATAATGTTTGCTTGATAGCTGTTCTATTGGTTGTAATTTTGCTATATGGAAATTGAGACCTTCTTTTTTAATTAGACAGAAAAGAGAAAATGTGGTAAGAATGTTCTCTGTATGCTGTAAGTAAAGTAACTGGTTTGGCCTTTGTGGAGCACCATAGAAGTTGGTGGAGTATCAGAGGAGAGACAGGCAGAAGGAGGGCAGAGTTAGTCAGTCTCCATCTGACCCCCAAAGAAGAATCATGCAAGGAATCCAGGTGAGCCACAGGCTGGGCCACATGGCAGACAGAATACTAGAAATGTGGTAAAATGGTTTTTGTACGTTGTAAATAAAGCACTGTTTTGGCCTATGTACAGCACCATAAAAGTGGGTAGAGAATTAGCGCAGGCAGGCAGGTAGAAGGGTAGAGTTAAGTCAGTCTCTATCTGACCCATAAAAGGAACAGACATGTAAGAGGTACTGGCTGGCCATGGACTGAGCTACATGGTAAGCAGATTAATAAAAATGGGTTGAATTAAGATAAAAAAAAAACTAGCTAATAATGTGCTTAAGATATGGGCCAAGCAATTTAAAAGGTATAAACGTGTGATTCATTTCTTTGAGACATAAAAGCCAGTGCAGATCAGGTTCCAAACTGCTGCTGAGTGCACCAGGTCACAAACCTCTCGGACCCAAAACAGCCCAGAGAAAAGCTTACTACAACATATGGCGTCCAACGTGGGGCCGAACACCCACATAAAGCCTAAAAATGTTTAAAAAGCTTAAAAAAACGTTCTAAATCACTAAAACAGAGCCAAAAGTGGCTTTCTAAATTGTATATTTAAATTGATTTATAATACAGAGACAGCGTAGTGTTCAGACAAAAATTTAAAAATGACATATTCGCGACACACAGCTTAAACTCATATGTTTCACAAAAAAACTTGACATAAGTGTGATTGATTTAAGGTTTTTGCTTATATTAAACAAAAAAATAAAGTTAAATGTGCCGTGCCATCCCCCGACCAGCAGGAAAAGACACGACACCAGGATTCTTCTGTGGCAATTGACCAGGTCCTTTATTCATACACCATCTTCCTGCAGCGACTTCCCTTCCCCAACCCGTGCAGCCGACTTTAAGCTCTGGATCCTCCACTCAGCCATTGCCACATGGGCTATTACCATAGGGCCAAGCACATGGAAGCAGACCAGGTAGCTCAGAACAAACCAAATATGGAGTTGTTTACCAAAAGGAGCGCTCCCTAATGGGGGGTGAGGAGGCGGAAACCGTCGCCATCTTAGGGTGCAGCAAGCGCAGCTCCCAACTGCTCCCCCTTTTTGTTTTATTAAAGAAACACAGGTAGGGCAGAGGTCCATTCTCTGCTGTGCAGCTGGAACATCATCCTAAGAATATCGTCGAGGCTTCCCCCTGGATACCCCAGGACCCGTCCAAACCCTATTTTCGCAGAGGTGGGAAATTCAGGGCAACAACCCACATGCAAATGGACATGCCCTTCTCAAACTCCTAAAAACATAGCTAGGTAGCTTGAGTGCACTGCTCAGCGTCGCAACCTGTATTCTAGTAGTAGGGGTTTAATTGTATTCCTTTAGCATGGAAAGCCACACTTGTGGCGACTGGCCAGCCTCTAAGACTGTGAAGGTTTGAACCACCATGGCAGCACTCCGTGCTTGTGAAGCCCTGAGACGGCAAATGCACCACAGACATAGCAAGAGTATCAGGACCATGAGTCCAGCGGCTGCACCTAGGCCCGCCCATTCTTTCAGATGATCCATGGCAGCAAAAATCCAGGAGATCAGCCCCTTCGCTAAATCAGGTTCCACTCTGGTCAAATTCACGGACACAATGGCCATCCTTAGTTGGGTCATCAATCCTTCAAACTCCCCGGTCCAATTACCTAATAAAAAACTAGACAATTGTTTAGACAAATTTGCAGCATGAGTAAAATTCTCATATTGAATGCTGGTCACACATAAGCCTGACAATTTCCATTCACATCCAAGCTGAGCAAGTTGCCAGAGAACATCTATCTGTTCCTGGACTAGGTCAGTTCTCTGATTGACAACCATAAGCCCGCCTTTCAGCTGGGCATTAATATTTCTCTGAACATCCAAGGCTTCAGTAGTAGCTGCAGACAAATTATTTAAGGTCTGTGCAGTCTGGACTGTATGGCTCATGGCAAGGGCCGCAGTGGTAGCTCCTGCAGCAGCTGTGGCAATGGCCACAACAATAGCTGCCATGATTCCAAAATCTCTTCTGTGTCTAAATAGTGCCATGGCATTAGGGGCTACTACAGGCACAGGAATCTATCGGGGTATCCTGGCAACCAAAGCAAAGAAATAATTCTGGGCATTCCAACATTGTGCATACATACATAAATCTGTGGCAAGTGAGCTGTTCTTGCACACTATAAACATAAAGGGTGGGTACACACATACAGGAAAGGGTTGAAAGTGAACAGTGGACATAATGACCTTAGTGCATGTGTCGCTGGCATTGACTTCCGTACGAGGGCTTGTATCATTAAACACATAGCTGGTCAAGTTGAACGGGCATGTGACATTATGTCTACCGACTGCTCCTCCCAGCAGCAGTCCCAATGGTTCCACATTTGAGCAGCTTCCATTAACACTGCACAACATCCAATTATCGAAGGGATTCCCTGTCCAGTCCTGCTGAAACAGTCCTTGTATGGGTCTACCGGGCCCAGTAATGTTAGGTGAGAAGGTGAACAACTGATGCTTATCAACCCAAGTCACCCTGCGGGACTGACATCCTGTCCATGGCCATCGGACATTTGGCTCAAGTTCTCTCCAGCAATAGGGAGCCCACTTAGGTTATCTCAGAGCTGAGCTGGTATTGCGCTCCTCTGGCCAGGTGGCATTAATCCAATGAGCACGGGTATAGGCAGAACTAGAAGTAAAATAATACGTACCTGGGGTTGGGGAAGTCGCTGCAACTGTAACTGTGTTCTGTGAGCCCCACCTCATGTTCCCTAAATCCCACCATCCTGCAGTATGCCTAACTAAATTTATACACTCAGAATCAGAGGTATTAATGGTAAAGCAAAGAACTCCTTTTAAGGAAAAACTAATATTCCCTTGTGGGGAAGCCATCTCAGAATCATATGGTAGATAAGGTAGATCTACATCCCTATTGGAGGTAAAGAATCTAGGAAATACTGTTGCTGTGTGTGTCACTGGCATCGGGATTGGAAATGTCGACAGGATGCCCCATCTCAATTCTGTCATGCCCTGGTATAGAGTTTGGAGGATCAGCATCATCTTTATCATGTACTTCAGTGCTGGTAACATCTTGTTCCTTCTGGATCTGCACTCTCCTTACCAGGTGCTCTGGAACCCAAACGGGGTCTTGGCGATCCTGCGGAAACACACAAACAAATCCTCTCGCCCAGACCAAAACTGGGTCCGGTCCATGCCATATGCCTGTGAGAATGTCCTTCCATTTTACTCTGCCTTGTTCTCCTTCTCGGGGAGCTAGATGTCTATCGGCTGCTGAATGGCCTTGATAATCAAAATTTTAAAAATTTAAGGTAAAAAGAGAAAGGGAAAGTCTCTCTTTAGGGGTGCGGCTGTGGCCTATTCCCCCTTTTTGTTTTAATAAACATTCTTTGAGTGTCCGATGGGCCCTTTCCACAATGCCCTGTCCTTGCAGATTATAAGGCAGCCCATGGTTCAGCTGAACTTCCATCTGTTTGCAAAAGCTGGCAAACTGGTGCCCTGCATACGCAGGTCCATTATCAGTCTTTAATTGTTAAGGTTTTCCCCAAGCTGCCCATGCTTCCAGGCAATGGGCTTTGACATGGTGCCCCTTTTCACTTGACATGGCATAGGCATATATAATGCCAGAGCAGGTGTATACAGAAACATGAACATATTTAAGTGTCCCAAATTCAGCAAAATGGGTAACATCCATCTGCCATACCCTTAAAGGCAATATGCCCCTTGGGTTAACTCCAAAAGAGGGTTGAGGGTGAAACTGCGTGCAACTGCTACAGTCAAGCACAATTTGTCTGGCCTCCATTCTAGAAAGCTTAAATTTGTTCTGCAGGGTTTTTGCATTAACATGTTCATGAAAGCATTTTGCCATCTGAATGGGCTGAACAAGAAACACATGCATTGGGCGTGTAGCAAGGTCAACTATAGCATTGCCCTCAGCTAGAGGTCCGGGTAAGCCTGTATGCACTCTAATATGGCAGGGATAAAATGGACAATCACGTCCTATTATAAGCTTTCGAAGCTGCTCAAATAGAGCTGCCACGGTGCTGGAGGCCTTTATCGGTCCAGCCACTTCAAGAATCTTCAAAGCATTCACTACATAATTAGAGTCAGAAAGTAAATTAAAGGCAAAAGGATATTGCTTAAACACCTCAATCACAATTTGTAACTCGGTCACCTGTGGAGTGCCAGGTTCAAACTGCCTGCGTTGCACCTGCTGACCCTGTATCAGGAGCGCACCTACACCTGTCTTGGAGCCATCTGTGAACACATTCAATGCTTGTGGAATTGGCTGAACTCTGGTAACTTTTGGAAACACCACTGGGTGGCGTTTGAAAAAGGTCATGAGGGGGTCAGCTGGGAAGTGATTATCAATGTTACCTGGGAAGGTGCATCTCAAAATTGCCCACTCATCTATGGCTGCACACAACACTGATACTTGCTCTGCGGTAAAAGGCACTACTATTGTTGTTGGATAGCCGCCAAAATATTGCAAAGTCTGTTGCAATCCCAATTCCGCGAGCAGTGCAACTGCTGTGGGATAATGCTCTATACTCTTACTAGGTGAGACCCTAGGGTGAATCCAGAGCAGTGGTCCATCCTGCCACAATACTCCAGTAGGCTGTCTGTAAGTATCCAATATACATAATTGAAATGGGCCTTCAGTTATTCTTACTAACTTTGCTTCAGAGAGACGACAGTCTACTATTTGCAATGCCTTATGGGCCTCTGGATTCAATTGTTGAGGTGAATCGAGGGCTGGATCCCCCTTCAACAGGTCATATAATGGTTTAAGTTCATAATTTGGCATTTTCAAATAACCTCGTATCCAATTAATATCTCCTAGCAATCTTTGAAAATCATTAAGAGTCTTTAAGCCATCCTTCCTAATCTCTAATTTTTGTGGCTCAACGACCATTGGGGTAATTTTTGCTCCCAAATAGTTCACTATCTGATGCTGTTGCACTTTCTCCAGGGCAATGCATAACCCATAGGCCCGCAGAGCCGCTTGAACCTCAGCATAGGCCTCCTGCACCAGTTGTTCTGTTTTGGCTGTCACTAAGACATCATCCATATAATGGAGGCATCTTAAGGTGGGAAATCTCTTTCTAACCTTCTCTAAAGCTTTTCCCACAAATATTTGACACATGGTTGGGCTATTTGCCATCCCTTGGAGAAAGACTACCCACTCGAACTGCTGATCTGGCTCTTCATGGTTGCATGAGGATAAGGTAAAGGCAAATCTTTCTGTATCCTGTGGGCAAAGTGGTATGGAAAAAAAACAATCTTTAATATCTAACACAATAATGGGCCAATGTGAAGACAAGGTGGTAAGGAGTGGCAGCCCGCGTTGGACTGGCCCCATAAGCTGCATCTGGGCATTAATGGCTCTTAAGTCATGCAGTAATCTCCATTTATCTGATTTCTTTTTTATAACAAAGATGGGTGTGTTCCAAGGTGAGGTGGATGATTTAATATGCCCTTGTGCTAACTGCTCTGCAATAAGCTCTGAGGCTGCCTGCAATTTTTCTTGAGTTAACGGCCACTGAGGAACCTATACTGGATCCTCAGTCTTCCAAGTTATGGGAATACTATCCCCAGTGGCCCCTAGGAAAAACCCAGCTCGTTACGGTCATGCTTAGGGTGGGCCTCTATGGGATCCGTGATGCCTTGAAGGCATTTGCCTATTCCTTTTCCAGGGACATATCCCATGTTTCTCATTATTGTCTGAGCCTCAGGCAAGTATTCATTTGTAAGTTTGAATTTTAGATCTTTTAAAATGTCCCTTCCCCACAGGGTAATAGGAAGCTCTAAGGTGTAAGGTTGTATCTTTCCTCTCTGGCCTTCTTCACTAACCCACTGTAGCTCTCTAACGCTTACAGCAGGAGCCTGTGCGTACCCTAACCCTTGCAAAGTCTGACTGCAGATTAGAACTGGCCACCCTAACGGCCAGTCTTTTTTGGCAATAATACTCTTGTCTGCACAAGTGTCTAGCAGCCCAGTAATCCTTTTTCCATCCACTGTCAAAGTCATTGTGGGTCTGTCATTAAGGTCCAGGCTCAGGCAGGCAAGGTTGACCCCTGTGGAGCCAAATCCTTGCTCCCCCTTTGTCTTATTAACAGCTTGATACTTGCCATGTAGGCTGGGCAACACTAGTAACTGCACTATTCTGTCTCCTGGTGAAATAGGGAAAATTCCTTTTGGGGATTCTACCATAATTTTGACCACTCCAGTATAGTCCGGGTCTACCATGCCTGGGTGCACTTTCAGACCCTTTAAGGTGGAGGAGAATCTGCCCAACAAAAGTCCTACGGTATTAGGGGGTAAAGGTCCTGTAAAATCTGAATCTATAGGCTGCACCACCATCTGAGGGGTTAATACGAGTCAGGTGGTGGCGCAGAGGTCCAATCCTGCCGAACCCACAGTGGCTCGCCTGGGCCGTGGGGCGGATCAAACAGTGGTCTCCTGCTAGGGGGTGCTGGGTTGCTGTCCTTCTCCATTGCCCCATATATTTGAGGGCCCTGGGTGCGGGGGCCCCATGTCCTGTTTTTTGGCTGACTAGGATGCGATTGAGGAAGTGGCTGCCCATTGACATCTTCATTGACCTGCATTCATTAGCCCAATGGCGCCCTTTCTTGCATCTAGGGTATAGCCCTGGTGTGGGTCGGCTTTGGCTAGAATTAACTGTAGCGGAAGTGCCTTGCCTGGTTCTCAGAGGGCAGTCTCGTTTCATGTGACCAAACTTACCATAGGAGAAGCATGCCCCTAAGGCTTTGTCTCCTCCTCTCTTAGCTCTAGAGAGCTGCATCACCGCTGCAGCAAGCCCCGCATTAGACAGGGGTCCCCCTAGTTCTCGGCAGCATTTCATCCATACCTCTATGTCCCTGTGTCTATAAGGAGTTATGGCAGCGCGACATTCTTTAGTGCACTGTTCATAGATAAGCTGTTTAACTAGAGGCATTGCAGTTTCTGCATCTCCAAACATCCTCCCTGCCATTTCCATCATTCTGGCTACAAAGTCTGAAAAAGGCTCTGTGGCTCCCTGAATAATTTTAGTGAGGTTTCCACTTACCTCCCCCCTATTGGGGAGTGATTTCCATGCTCTTACAGCAATCTTGTTAATCTGCTCATAAACCTGAAGTGGGTAACCTCTCTGATTGCGAACATCAGAAAACCTCCCTGTCCCCATTAACATATCCTGATCCCAGGCTGCATTACCAGCCCGCCTATTTGCTGCAGCCTCCTGTCCTGCAAACTCTGCCATAAATGATTTCCAATCAAGGTACTGTCCAGGATTCAGGCATGCTTTGACTAAACTAGTCCAATCTCCAGGAGCCATGGCTGAAACCGTCAGTGCCTCGACCTGTGCAAGCGTGAAGGAGGTGGTGACCCCATAAGTTCTCACCAACTCAGCCAAAGACTTGACTGTTTTAAAGTCTAGCATTTGATGATACCTATTCTGTTGATTGTCCTCATAGACTGGAAAGGCCAGTGTCAAGCACGGCCACAGCTTTCTTTGTACCTCACGCCAGATCCCCACTATAGTCTGGTGCGCATGCGCCATAGAGTGGTGCCACGTAAGGCGGTGGTGCCGAAGGCATCAATGGCATCACTCCTCCACTAGATGTCTCCCTGGTTTCCTCCTTTTGCCTTTTCAGTTTTACTCTACAGCAAGCGGGTCTCACTTCCTCTTCTGACTCTGAGCTACTTCCCTGTTCCTTATCCTCATCAGTCGAAAGGCACAGCTCCTCCAACGAGGGCAATGGCAGATAGAGGCTACTCTCTCCGCTGTCCCCCTGTTCCTGATTCTGTGACCCTCGGTCCGATCGCTCTTCTTTCAGCTTCTCCAGCTCCTCAGCCCCCCCAATCTAACTCTGCTAGCACCACCTGACTATCGAGGCATTCTCTGAACATTGACCAAATTGGCATTGCTCCGGGAGGGAGGCCGCTTTCCTTTTGGGCCCGAGTGAGGTCTCTCCCCAATTTCTCCCATGAGCTCACTATAAGAGAGCCACTCACCAAGAACCAAGGTGCACAGTGGTCAACAGTGTCTAAAAATGATTGCAGATTTTTTACTTTCATTTTCACCCCATTAGCCTTTAACAGCTCCTTCAGGGCTGTCAGGATTGGATGAGACTGAGTGACTCCCATCTCTAAACCTCCCAGTCTTCTATACCCTCTAAAAATCTTTCCTGATCCTAATCCAAACAGCCCCAGGTTGCCTTGATCAGGTTAAGGTCACACATCCGTGACTGCCCCGATCCTCCGCTTTTATCTACAAGCGAAGTTCCTGCTTCACGCAGGTCCCACTATCTTCCCAGTGAGACTTGTCCGGCTTAGCCCCCCTGCTTACCACAGTTCTGAATCCTCCATGGGGGGAGTTTTCTCCCTGTACAGGCCACCAGCTGTGCCGCGCCAACCCCCGACCAGCAGGAAAAGACACGACACCAGGATTCTTCTGTGGCAATTGACCAGGTCCTTTATTCATACACCATCTTCCTGCAGCGACTTCCCTTCCCCAACCCGTGCAGCCGACTTTAAGCTCTGGGTCCTCCACTCAGCCATTGCCACGTGGGCTATTACCATAGGGCCACGCACATGGAAGCAGACCAGGTAGCTCAGCACAAACCAAATATGGAGTTGTTTACCAAAAGGAGAGCTCCCTAACGGGGGGGGGGGGAGGTGAGGAGGCGGAAACCATCGCCATCTTAGGGTGCGACAAGCGCAGCTCCCAACAGTTAAAAAAAGTTTTTCTAATAGCAACATTTTCTGAGTCCACTCTAGTTGCCAACAGTGGACTCCTCTGCCAAATTAAAATATAACCAAAGGGGGCAGAGTCAACAATTAAAATAATACGACATTTTAAAAGCTCTTTAAGTTAAAAAATGATTAAAGATTCTCAATAAAACAGATTTAGACTCTCAAAATCTCTAAACAAGATACAATATATATATATATATATATATATATATATATATAATATACATAAACTCCAGAGAGAGAGAAAAAAAATTAAAAAAACCTTTAAAAAATAAAAAGGCCACATAAAAGTGACAAATAAACAAAAAGTCTAGATTAAGGTTATTAAATTTACTTTTAATTTTTTAACTTTTAATGAACTAATTACAAAAAAACCAATTAATTACTAAGACTACTAAGTTAAACCAATACTTATATTTTAAAGATGTCGTAACTTTAAAATCTGTTTATAAAAATATGTTACTTAAGAAAAGAGTTTCTGCTTTTGTCTCCACAAATGATCAAAACCTATAGATTAGTTCTAGAGAAATATAGTTCCATTTGCCAAGGACACCTATATAAACATTCTCAACTTCCAAAAAGCCAGTTGAGATGATCCAACTTCAAAGCCCCATAAGATCAATAT
>PVIH01029705.1:0-13221 GCA_004025045.1 Sigmodon hispidus
GAGCCCCTGCCTAGAATCCCCCAGTGAGGGGCTGGGGTGTGGCTCAGTGGTAGAGCCCCTGTCTAGAATCCCTCAGTGAGGAATTGGGGGGTGGCTCAGTGGGAGAGTGGGTTGCCTAGAATTCATAACATGACACTATAAGGTAAATGGGGTGCTCTTTAGGGTCGGGAGATTTGCGGTCTGATACATAGTAGGTATTCAATGGATGCACATTGTGTACATGAATGAAGAGGACACATGACATGGTGTTTACTGTCCTCCCACCATGGCCCTCCCACTTACTAGCCACCAGGACCTCAGTCTTGGCCTTCATTATCCAGGCAGGGTTTATGGTGACGGCTACTTGGTAGGTGCCGCTGTCTGAAGGTTGAGCATTTCGGAGCAGCATGGAACCATTGGGGAAGCCAACGATGTCTCGCTGTCCCATGGCATCACCATCCCTCTGGGGCCGTGGTAGCCCAAGGATGTAGGAGAACAGTCTTGTACCTCCGTTAGTCTCCTCCCCCAGGTACCACATAAAGTCCTGGATGTTGCTGGGGACACCATGAAGAGACAGGAGAAGGTCCTGGTTCTTTTGAGGCTGCTCTGGGATCTTCTTGATGTGGAGGACTGCCTGGGAGCTTTGGGGCAGCCAGAGAGCCAGGATAAAGACTGTGGGAAGGTAGGGAGGAGGCCTGAGTTCAGGCAGAGAAAACAAAACCCTCTTCTTTACAGACTCTCAACTGAAAGCAGAGACCCTGAGGGGTGCACACTGGAATCATTGATGAGATTGATTAGTGATGTCTGCCCTGGGTGCAGGAATAGGAATATAAGTCCAGATGCCTGCAGAACTGCTACCCCACTGGCAACTGGCAGAAGGTTTTTTGTTTGTTTGTTTGTTTTCCTGAGATGCTATGTGGTCTGTCTCTAAACATTTGGACCCTCTGAATTCACTCATTAGGCAGTATTTAAAGGCATATCAATTATATTAGTTATCATGATGATTATATCATAAGCCCCAAATCCCCTAGGTTTTTTTTTTCCTTTTTTTTTTGTGTGTGTTTTCTTTCTTTCTTTTTTTTGAATCAAGGTTGCACTGTATAGCCTAGGTTAGCCTAAAACTCACTATGTAGTCCAGCTTCAACTTGTGATCCTCTGGTCTCAGCCTCCAGAGTGCTGCCATTACAGATATGCACCATCATGCCTGGCTCTTCCCTAGATTTTTATTTGAGACAAGGTCTCAAGTTGACCAGGCTAGCCTTGAGCTGGCTATGTAGTTCAAGATATCCTACCTTCCAAAGATTGGGATTCTACGTGTGACTGACTCACCAGTTCAGGCTCTGTCTCTAGTCCCCACCTCCCTCCCCAGAACACAGCAGGGAAGCAAACACAAATTCCTACCCTCATAGTTCTGACATTCTAGAAAATTCCATAGGTGAAATATGAGTGAAGATGTGATTCTATTATCCTGTCCCGTTTTGCCCCTTGGCCCTCTGAGGTTTTTGCCTCCTTACCTGAGAACAGGAAGCCCTTTGAGAAGCAGCTTGGGGTCTGGGTACAAATCTCCATCTTGCTTTCTGTACAGACTTCACAGTCACTTAGAGCCACAGGGTGGGGTCTGGCTGTCTGGAGAGTGAAGTTCAGCTGGGCATCTGAAGGGGTGCCTCAGTACACAGCCAGGCTGTGAGGCTGTGGAGCCCAGGCAACTCCTTCCAGATGCCCAGACTCTGAGATGGCTCCACACACTCCACTCATTCCCTGAGATGAAGTGCTCATGCTGGTTGGACCAGTCTTCCAGGGTAACCAAGGACTTCCCAGGCCTCCTCCCTGGCCCCTCCATTCTCTTGCCACTCAGCAAAGCGGCTTCGGTTGAGCAATCTCACCCACAACTACCTCCCAAGAGGCCAGGATGGGGGAAACCGACCTTCGGGGAACTGGTGAGTAGCAGAGATGTTTTATCTGTAGTGGGTCTGCTCTTTTTACTTTTCCTTTTAACACTTACTGTGTGTATGTGTGTGTTGGGGGGGGCACGGTTCCTCCCTCCACCATGTGGGTCTCAGGGCTCGAACTCAGATGGTCAGGCTGGTGGCAAGCACCTTCCTCCTCCAAGCCATCTAGTCAGCCAAGCTTAGTTTTGTTTGTTTTATTTTTTCCCCCAAAGTCTTCATCGACTCAGTCTGTGACTTACTGTGTGTGACCTAAGAAGGGTCCTCCATGTCTTCATCCCTTTGTATATCACACCCCCCCATCCCCCCAACCCGGCACACCCATCCCCAGATAAGGTTGTAATCAGAGGTGAGATGAAGACCCAGGGTGGGGAGGGGCAGAGATGGGGGCGGGGGATGTCCCTACCTAAGGGACAGGAGGATTTCCTGAAGGAGGTGACTTGGAATCAGAACAGAAAAGATGGGCAGGTGAGGTGTCCCAGGCTGCCCAGCTCATGCGAAGGAACTGAGGCTGAGCTGGCTACCCAAGTGCATCATGGGATCTGTGACATCTGAGTCAGTGAGGCTGGGTAGGCAATTGAGGTCAGTAGGTGGGTGAGGCAGGTTCTTCAGTGGTGCCAGGTTTGGAGCTCTGCCTGGACTTAGTTTGGGGTGCGGGCTTGAGGTTGTCTAGATACTGAAATAGTAACCGGCATGGCTGTTTATAGAAAAATAGGGAAAAATAGACATAATTAGAAATGATTAAAAATGTTTAAATGGTAAGGCAGGAGGATATGGAGGGTCAAATGATCAAATGTATGTTGGGGCCAGTGAGATGGTGGAGCAGATAAAGGCGCTTGCCATCACGCCTGACAACCTGAGTTTCTCCTCAGGATGCATATGATGGAAGAAGAGAATTCAGTCATACAAGTTGTCCTGACTTTCATGTCCATGCTGTGAGTGGAGGTGGAGACCAGGGGGTCTCTGTGACTTCCAGGCCAGCCTTGTCTACAGCGTGAGTTCCAGAACAGCCAGGACAACATGGAGTTCCTGTTGGAAAAAAAAAAATTATTTAGTTCTTCAAGCCAACCACTTTCAAGAACTCATTAGGCACATGCATTTACTGGCAATCACATTGGACAATGTAAACATAATGTTCCAGAAGGTTCTACTGAAAAGAGATGATCTACAGACCGGAGGAAGATGGCACTGGGCATTTCTGCTCTAGGGAAATTTCTGGTCCTGTAGACAGACAGCACCTTCAGTTGTGGGGCAGTGTGCTTGTGTGTTTTCTGGATGCCTGTCATGAGGTGGCTGGGGATGGTGATGGATCGTTTGTTCAGTCCTTGTGTTGGGGACAATCAGGAATTGTGACTTTTTTGTGCTGGGATTACAGGTGTGAGTCACCACACCCTACCAGGCTAGGTGGGCAGCCCTGAGAACCTCTGTTTATCCTGGCTGCTGGCACTTGGGGCAAATGGCCTCCCACTCTTTTGAAAATTGTGACTCCATATTGCCCCCTCCTGTTCGTGTCTGGAGTAGCAGCCAGAGCTATATCTGAACAGCTGTTGGCCTCCATTACTGATTTTTAACTTTGTCTTTGGACCCATTTGGAACTGCCCACTGCCCATGCCCTAGCCCTTTGGACCTGCCTATTGCCCATGCCCTTCAAAAGAGCTGCAGATCCCTGCCTTTTCTATACCTGGAGGGCTTTGCGGTGGTGTCCATAGGATGATGCCTCCTGCCAATCATGTTTGCTCTAATTCTGTCATGATTCTGAAGCCACGATGCAGACAATGTAGCAATTTTATTGTAAATTTAGAGCAGAAGTTTTCAACCTTTCTAATGTCGTGATGTTTTAATACAGTTCCTCATGTGGTGGTGACCCCCAGACATAAAATTATTTTCCTTGCTACTACATAACTGAAATTTTGCTACTGGTATGAGCCATAATGCAAATATCTAATATTCAGGGCAGCTGATATTTCAACCACTGTGAAAAGATTATTCAACTCACAAAGGGGTCATGACCGATCATCTAGAAACTGCTTTGTTTCCAAGAGGGCTGGAAAGATGGCTCAGCACCCAAGAGCCCTGGCTCTTCTTTAAGAGGACCCTGCTTCAGTCCAGAGGACTCTGCTTGGCTCCCAGCAACTACATGGGCCACACACTGATGTCACTAACTCCATTTCCAGAGGATCTACTGCCCTCGTGAGGCCTCCATGGAAACTGCACTCAGCTGCATGGGCTTGCACTCACATGTGAACACACAGAGTCAGGCTGGGGAGGGGCAAAGTGCTTCCTTTTTAAGCTTCAGGATCTGAGTTCAAGCCCCAGCACCCCCAGCACCCCCTGTAAGATAGCCATGTGCTGTGTTATACATTCATCATTTCTGCACCCAGGAGGTGGAGACAGAAAGATTCCTGGGGCTGATCATCCTAGCTGAATTGTGAGCTACAGGCAGATAAAAGGCCCTGTAAAACGTTATAAATAATAAAGACAGATAGCCAGGCATATGCACACCTTTAATCCCCACACTCTGGATAAGGAGGCAGGCGGACCTCTGAGTTACATAGCCAGGGCTATGGAGGGAGACCCTATCTCTAAAATAATAAATAAATAGATAAATAATGCATGAAAGAAGATGTTGATGTTTATTATAAACATTAAGACAATGAAAATATAAGAGGCAAATTAATGGGAGATCAGAGGGTGAATGCTGCCAGATGCTGATGGAGAAAGGATTAGCTTCTTTCCAGGTTTGGATCTTGCAGTGATGGCTGGAATGTAGCAGCCATCTCAGCACCAAGCTGAGGTGGATACAAGTGTGTGGAGGGAGACTGGGTGAAGAGCAGACATGCTGAGCCACATATGATGCTGTAGTGGAACCACAGCACCCAGTTCCTGTCCACCTCAGTCTGTGGGCTGATGGGCTGTCAGCTCTAGGTGGTTGAGGCACTTGGAAATCACATTAATTTTTTTTTAAAAAAAACTTTATTTATTTATTATTTTATTTATTTATTTGCCTTGGTGTTTGCCTGGAACTGGAACTACAGGCAGTTGTTAGCTGCCATGTGGGTGCTGAGAATCGAACCCGGGTCCTCTGGAAGAGCAGACGGTGCTCTTAACCGCTGAGCCATCTCTCCAGCCCCCATATTAATTTTTTTTAACATTTATTTTGTGTGTGCCCATACTTGTTATATCTCCTGTGTGGCGGTCAACTTCTTGGGAGTTGATTCTCTCCTTTTATCATCTGGGTCCCAGGAACTGAACTCAGGTTCTCATACTTGGTGAGGCCTTATCTGATGTGCCATCTTGCTGGCCCCAACGTGACATCTTATAAAAAGTGGTCTTTCAAGATGGTGGTGGTGGCACATGCCTTTAATCCCATCACTTGGGTGGCAGAGGCAGAGAGAACTCTGAGTCTGAGGCCAGCTTGGTCTACACAGTGCATAGTGAGTTCCAGGACAGCCAAGCCTACACACAAAACAAAATAAAACAAAGCAAAAATCCTGTCTCAAAAAACCAAACACACACACACTCCAACAAAAAACAAACAATAAAATGTTTTACTTTCCAGTTTGAACCTCTTCCTGAATTTTGTACCAGTAAGTAAACAACTGCAAGGAGGATTTTTCTACTAGGGTTTTTTTTTTAATTCTTTTTTAGGTGGCTGGAGAGATGGCTCAGTGGTTAAGAGAATTGACTGATCTTCTAGAGGATCATGGTTCAATTCCCAGCATCCACATGGCAGCTCACAACTGTCTGTAATTCTGACACCATTCCATAGTTATATATGCAGGCAAAACACCAAGTCACATAAAATAAAAATAAATATTAAAAAACCCTCTTTTTTATTTTGACACTTAGTTTTGAGACAGATATGAAGAATGGGATCTACCTGGTAGAGATGTACCCTGAACTCTGTCTATTCTTAAGGGTTAATCCAGTGTGGCAGGTCCTGGTTAGGGGGACTGCCTGCCCCTGTGATGTGACTTTACTTTAAGATTATATGCTTTTCTTCCCAGAATCCCCCACCCCTGTCACCATCACTGGGAAGCCTCTATGAGGGCTTTGAGGGGTTACCTTTTCCTGCCTACCTTTCTGAGGCGGGATTCTCAAGGCCATAACTTTTCTCCTTCTCCCTCTCTCTCTCTCTTTGGTTTGGTTTTGTTTGTTTGCTTGTTTTGATTTTTGAGACAGAGTTTCTCTGTGTAGCCCTGGCTGTCCTGGAACTTGTTCTGTAGAGCAGGCTAGCATCAAACTCAGAGATCCACCTGCCTCTGCCTCCAAGGTGCTGGGATTAAAATCATGCACTACCACTGCCTGGCTTGCATACCACTTTTAAGTCACAGCTATTTTATAAAGTTCTGGGAGCCGTTGACGCACCAGATCTATGACGTCCCTTCTCCTACACTGTGGCAACCTCTCTGGCTTTGTTACCTCCCCGATTCCCACGCCTTGCTGTTTTGTAGTTTTAGCTCTCTCTGGGAAGTGAGAGTTTATAGGATCTGAGTTCACAGGCCGTTTAAAAATGTTTCACGGCGGGGCTGGAGAGATGGTTCGGCTGTTCTTCCAGAGGACATTGGTTCCCAGCACCCACAGGGCAGCTCACAACCATATTTAACAATCAGTTTTAGAGGAGTCAATGGCCCCTTCTGACCACCATGGGCACCAGGCATACATGTGGGGCACACACAGTCATGCAGGCAAAACGTATAAAATTAAGTAAATTTAACAAAGTGTTTTGTGGCGTTGGGGATGGAACCTGCTTCTTCATACATGCTGTGCTCTACCCCTGAGTGGCATGTCTAGCCTCCAAAGGCCTTTTGTATGAGCGTGTAGAAAGCTCAAAGGCCCCTATGCTCACAAATAAGCCTTAGGGAAACCAGAAATGTTAAATACATATGGATGTCTCTTCAACAGCAGAGAGAAATAGACTGTTTTCTACCCAAAAGGCTGGGAATGGAGCTGGTTAATAGCCTAGATGACCCTTGCACCCAGGGGCTTCTCCAAACAGAACTGGAGGTGATTAATACTCTAGATATCCTCTGAACTATCTGTAGGATCAAGAGGACAATAGATCCTGCCCCTAGGCCCTTAACACATGTAGCGTAAGTAACAGGCCCCCAGACCTCAGTGGTCACTCAGCCCTCCCGTTCTAGCTGATGGGAACTCAGAGCCCAGCTTCCCTGTCTACCTCCTGTGGTCAGCTGAATGCAAACAACTACATCTGATGCTACAAGTGAGTTCCAAGGGAGGGCTGGCCTGGGCCTCCCACCTCAGCACTAGCTCCACTGCCTGAGTTTAGCTTTCTGTTTGCTTATTTTCCCCTCATTGGAACTATAGTAGCATCATTGTATCTAAAGTAAACATTAGACCGAAACAGCTGTTTGCACTGTATCTAGTAGGGTCAACATCTGTGGGCTCCCCAATAACAGCATGGAGGCTTGTTATTAATTACGAAAGTTCAGTGGATAGCCTAGGCTTGTTTCTAGCTAGCTCCTATAACCTAAATTAACCCATTTCTTTGATTTACGTGCTCCTGAATGGCTCATGGCTGTTATGTGTCCGCCCATATGTTTTGCTTGCTCTTCATCAGGCTACCGACTCCACCTTTTTTCTTCCTGGTGTCTTCTGTGCCTGGAGATCCTGCCTAACTGTTTTCCATTTAGTTTTTTATTATACCAATCAGAGTGACACATCTTCACAGTATACAAAAAGATTATTCCACAACAAGCATCAGAATGAATGGCTGTTTTCTAGAAGTACTGAGACCTTGAAGAAATCATTGTGGGAAACAGGGATTGTGTTCTGATATCTATAGGCTGGTTTTTCTAAAGGAGGTTTGCAGCTTTGGCATGTCCTGGCACACCTGGATATTTTGAATTATTGGGTACTGCAAACAGCCTACAATAAGGACTAATGTATGTTGGGAGTGTGACGAAGTTTTCCTTCAGAAACCTAGATTACATGAGGAGCTTTGGAACGAGGAATGTGTTTTACAAAACAAAAACAAAAAACCCAGATAACTTAGGTGGAACAATCAACCTTTGCACAGCTGTTCAAAGTTCTGCTCACAGAAACTGTTACCTCCCTGCTGCCCCAGAGCTCAGAACACCTTACACCATCACAGTGGAAACAACCCAAGGTAGATTGTTCAATGGTCCCTTCTCGGGGGTGGGGATGGGAGGGGGGGGATGATCACCCAACTTCTAGTATGGGACAACTGGGACAAAAGCACCTGCGTGATTTCTGGATTAACTTTCCCGAGGTGCTGGCCGTTCAGCACATAGTTGACATTCTCCTCTGCTCAGATAATCAATACTTAAATGAGTGGCTAACTTTCATGAGGAATATTAAAAGAGCAGAATTTAAAACTTTGGACAAGAAAACCTCTCACTACTGAGGATTTGACTCTGCTCTCTAGACTTTCAGTTAAAACACTATAAGAAATGTAACGTGTGAGGCAGAACAGGTTATCAGCTCAGGATTAGTTCCTGCCTTCTTCATTAATTACTTACCCTTCCTTTCTGTAGGCAAGAGGCTCCCCCAAGCTCCTCCAACCAGGACCAGAGGTAGCTAATAGCCCAGATGACCTTGACGCTGTCTGTGTGACCAAGACCACACCAGATCGTCCCCAAGATAGCACACGCATCCTGTCTAAAGAGCCCATATTCATGGAAGAAGTGACGTGTGCTTTGAGAAGTTTCAATGTAATTATGTCTTCCTGTGTACAAGAACTTTATTACACCAAGAAACTTTTCCCCGAATTATATTGTACATAAATATACTTAAAATAAGTGACTCAGTGTCAGTCTCTAGAAGTTTGAACCAGCACCAGCTTCTGAGTCCTGTTGAGCTGATTTCCTTTCTGGGTTCTTACTCTGTCCGCCCTGGTGTTAGCGGCGCCCCCCCCATATGAGAGTGTGGTGTACTCCTGTGTTTGTGTAGTGCAGCCACACACATTTACGCGAGTTTGCTTTTCACACATATGCTGGGACCGGAATCAGGTCCTCATACCCAAAAGTCTTTTGAGTATAACTTGTAGCTACATGTGAGATATTGTGGCCCCTGGTCTACATGACTGCAGGGTCCCAGCATCTTTCATAGGCGAGTTAAAAACCGGTCAGTCCCAGCTAACCCAGCAGGACCTCGCTCAGGGAATAAATTTTGGTAAATGGCTGCTGAAGCTGGCAGTTTGTACACCTGTAAATCTGGCACTTGGAAGGTGGACACAGGACTAGGAGTTCAAGGCTAGCCTCAGCTACACAGTAACTCTTCAAGGACAACCAGGGCTACAATTCATGCAGTTATAACCAGTAGATTTTTGTTTATTTGTTTCTGGAGACAGGGTTGCTCTCTATGACCCTGGCTGTCCTGAAACTCACTCTGTAGACCAGGTTGGCCTCAAACTTAGAGATCTGGATGGGTAGTGGTAGCACATACCTTTGATCCCAGCACTTGAGAGGCAGAGACAGGCTGATCCAGGCTGCTCTTTGTGAGTTCAAGGCCAACCTGGTTTACAGAGTGAGTTCCAGGACAGCCAGAGCTACACAAAGAAACTCTGTCTCAAAAAACAAAAACAAACCCAAACCCCCTCAGAGATCTGCCTGTTCCTGCCTCCCTAGTAAGGGGAGCAAAAGTACCTGCCATCACCATGACTGGCTAATGATTTCTTGGTTTTTATAAAGATGGTAAAAAAAAAAATAAACATTGGAGAAAAAACCAGCTCCTTCAACAAGTGATGCTGGAGAAACCGAATGTCCACATGGGGGATGAAACTCAATTGTTGCACAAATCCTAACTTTTTATAGTTAAGAACCCGAGCCGGATATTGGGGTGAATGGTAGAAGATCTGAGAGACGGAGGAACACGCCACAGCCATTTCTCGCCTCTCTGAATCCTTCAGCTGAAAGGGGAAGGTTGATCCTGTCTCCACAAATCCTCTGACTGAATAGGGGAAGGGAAGGATTCCTGTCTCTCCTGCCTTACCACCTTCCTTTCTCTGCCCGGCCATATCACTTCCTGTCTAAACCTTCCTAGTGCTGGGATTAAAGGCATGTGCGCTTTTATACTGGAAGCAAAGGCATAGAATCTCAAGTGCTGAGATTGAAGGCATGTGCCACCACTGCCTCATCCCAGCACTTGAGAGGCAGAGGCAGGCTGATCCAGGCTGCTGTTTGTGAGTTTGAGGCCAACCTAGTTTAGAGTGAGTTCCAGGACAGGCTCCAAAGCTACACAAAGAAACTCTGTCTCAAAAAAACAAAAACAAACAAGCAAACAAACCCAAACCCCTCAGAGAGGAGTTTATGGCTAACTCTGTGGCTGGCTCTGTCCTCTGCTCTTCAGACAATCTTTATTTGACACTCGATATATCAGCAGACTCAATCCCTATATCTTACCCTGAACAAAAATCAAACCCAAATGCAACATAGACCTTACTGTAAGTGTGAGATTGGAAACTCCCGAAGAGACTCAGAGAAAACACAGCATGGTCCAGGCACAATGTTAGTCCCAGCACTCAGGAGTCAGAGGCAGGAGGATCTCTGTGAGTGCCAGGACAACCAGACCACACAGAGACCCTGTTTCAAAAAGAAAAAAAAAAAAACTAAACAAGAAAAAGAACAAACCAATAAATGGGTTTACAAAATGAATAGACAGTTCTCAAAAGATAAAATACAAATGAATATACACATACATATGTCTTAGGGTTTCTGTCCTGTGAAGAGACATCATGACCATGAAAGCTCCCATAAGGAAACATTAATTGGAGCTGGCTTACAGCTCAGAGGTGTAGTCCATGGCAGGAAGCATGGCGGCATGCAGGAGGGCAGGATTCTACATCCCGATCAGCACACAAGAGTGTGACCCTCGAACTGACTTGAGCATTTGACACACCTACTCCAACAAGGCCACATTTCTCAAGAGTGCCACTCCCTAGGAGACTGTAGGGGCCACTTTCATTCAAACTACCAAGAGGTCCAGCCTTATTAGCCACCAGGCAAGTACAGGTTGAAAGTGTATCGAGGGGCCATGTGGTGGTGGCGGAAGCCTTTAACACACAGACACAGACACACACACAAACACACACGGACACACACACACACACACATGGACACACACACACACACACACACACACACACACACGGACACACACACACACACACACACACACACACACACACACACGCAGCTGAGATCCTGCCTCACTCCAGTCATCAAGAAAACAACAAACACTGTTGGAGATGGAGAATTGGGAACATTTATTCACCATTGTAAACTCATCCGTACAGTATAGAAGTCAGTATACAGCTTCCTCCAAAACCCGAATATATAGACCATATGACCAGGCTCCAGCATTGATACATCACAGAGAGAATTGCATGCTGCTGTTTATTGATTGCAGCATGTGTACAGTAACTTGGATGTGGCTTGATGCTCACCCACAGAGGAATGAGCTAAGAAAAGATAGTGCACACACAATGGGGGGCTTTTTCTCAGCCACAAACCCCCCACAAAGTTACATCATTTGCAAGAAGATAGATACAAATGGAAAGAACCATATTAAGTAAATCAAGTCAGCCTCAGAAAGACAAATACATTTTCTTCCATTTGTGCTTCACAGACTTTTTTTTTTTTTTAAAGGTTAAATACAACAATGTCAGCAGTTAGGAGATAAATCAGAGTGGTATCTTGGGAGAATTAAGGAGACTGCTGGAGAGTTCAGGGGAGATGGGATGGGGGCAGGGTATGTCTAAGCTTAAAAAACAAATAAGTTAAAATAAATTAGTGAGATCTTTCTTAGTTACATAAAATTGAGGCTACCCCTGGCTTATATAAAACTATTTCAAAAATACATATATACAAAATTTATATAGCTTTTATAAATATATTTTTTTTTTACTTCATAAAAAAGGAGATCAAGAAAAGTGCGCTGGTGCACGCCTTTAACCCCAGCACTTGGGAGGTAGAGGCGGAAGAACCACTGTGAGATTGGGTCCAGCCTTGGCTACATAGAGAGACCCTGTCAAGAGAGGGGGGACCCTGAATGACTCAACTGATAAACAGATTGTGAAGTTGAATCTCAGTGGCTGAAGTCTTTCAGCTCCTAGAACATTCTATAGGTCTAACATGAGGTAGAGGATTTATCTTACCCACAGAAAGACTTGAGCTTTTGTCCCAGTTTCTGAACCCCTCAAAGCTGTTTGTTTGCTTGTCTGTGTACAGATAGAGCCTCACTCGATAGCCCAGGCTAGACTCAAACTTGCCTTCATCCTCCCGCTTGCTGAGATGACAGGTGTGGACCACCACACTATGCACCATGGGTATTTTGTGACAATGTGGAATTTAGTAGGGTCCTGGGAGACCCCAAAACTTGTGATGCTCATCACACTGGGTGGCCAAGTCTCTCTGGAGGCTTCTTCATCTATCTTTATGGGGTTCCAGTTGTGGAGGCTTCCGGTCCTTTCATCTTGGTCCTGTCACCTCATTCCATTCATCTCTGTGTCCCGGATACAGTTGCCGTTGTTCACAGGTGTATACTGGGGGGACATCAGACACCAACCTTCAGTAGGGACCTCTCTCAAATAAACAACCTTCCCAGGGAAGTGCTCAAAGAGTGGGTCCCCTTGGTCCCTAAGCAGTGCTAACCACAGGCAGGGCTCAGGTGAGTATTATAACCTCAGCACTCTGGAGTCTGAGGCAGGAGGGTTATGAGTTAGAGGCTTGCCTAGGCTACATAGTAGGCCATTGTCTCAAAAATATGAGAGAGAACCGGATGCAATGGCACACACCTGTAATCCCAACATTGGGGATATAGAGGCAGGTAGCCAGTTCAAGGTCAGCTTTGGCCAGACAGTGAATTCGAAGGGTAGCCTGGTCTCAAAAAACTAAAAAGAGCAGGGGCTGGAAAGATGGCTCAGAGGTCAAGAGTACTGGCTGATCTTCCAGAGGTCCTGGGTTCAATTCCCAGCATCCACATGGTGGCTCACAACCATCTATAATGACATCTGGTGCCCTCTTCTGGCGTGCAGGCAGAATACTATACATCATAAATAAATAAATAAATCTTAAAAAAATATTCCAGCACTTGGGAGGCAGAGGCAGGCAGATCTCTGTGAGTTTGAGGCCAGCCTGGTCTACAGAGTGAGTTTTGGGACAACCAGGACTATGCAGAGGAACTCTTGTCTCAAAAAACAAAAACCAAAACAAAGTAAAAAAAAAAAAAAAAAAAAAAAAAAAAAAAAAAAAAAAAAAAAAAAAAAAAAAAAAAAAAAAAAAAAAAAAAAAAAAAAAAAAAAAAAAAAAAAAAA
>PVIH01029706.1:0-13181 GCA_004025045.1 Sigmodon hispidus
TTTTTTTTTTTTTTTTTTTTTTAACTTTATTTATTTATTTATTTATTTGCCTTGGTGTTTGCCTGGAACTGGAACTACAGACAGTTGTTAGCTGCCATGTGGGTGCTGGGAATCGAACCCGGGTCCTCTGGAAGAGCAGACGGTGCTCTTAACCGCTGAGCCATCTCTCCAGCCCCCTGATATCTTCTTTAATTTGTTTCTTCAGTGACTTAAAGTTTTTGTGGAAGAGGTCTGCTACTTCTTTGGTTAGAGTTACACCAAGATATTTAATGCTATTTGCAGCTATTATAAAGGATAATGTTTCTCATATTTCTTTCTCAGTCTTTTTATCTCTAGTGTATAAGAGGGATATTAATTTTTTTTGAGTTAATCTTGTATCCTGCTACATTGCTGAAGGTGTTTATAAGCTGTAGGAGTTCCCTGTTAGAATTTTGTGGGTCACTTATGTATACAATCATATCATCTGCAAATAGAGATAGCTTCACCTCTTCCTTTCCAATTTGTATGCCCTTAATCTCCTTTTGTTGCTTCATTTAGAACTTTGAGAACTATGTTGAATAGATAAGGACAGAGAGGAAAGCCTTGTCTTGTTCCTGGTTTTAGTGGGATTGCTCTGAGTTTTTCTCCATTTAGTTTGATGTTGGCTGTCAGTTTGCTGTAAATTGCTTTAATCTATTTAGGCATTTTTCCTGTATTCCTCGTCTCTCCAGGGCTTTAATCATAAAGGAGTGTTAGATTTTGTCGAAGGCTTTTTCTACATCTAAGGATATGATCATGTGGTTTTTTTTTTCTGTCAGTTTGTTTATATGATGGATAACATTCACAGTTTTTCATATGTTGAACCATCCCTGCATTTCTGGGATGAAGCCTCCTCCTTGATCGTCATGGATAATTTTTTTGATATATTGTTGGATTCAGTTTGCCAGAATTTCATTGAAATTTTTGTATCAATGTTCATGAGGGCGATTGGTCTGTTATTCTCTTTCTTTGTTGTATCTTGGAGTGGCTTGAGTATCAGGGTTATTGTGGCCTCATAAAAAGAATTTGGCAAGAAACCATCTGGTCTTGGGCTTTTTTTACTTGTAAGACTTTTAATATCAGCTTCAATTTCCTTTGGGTTTATAGGTCTGCTTAGATCTTTAATCTGATCTTGACTTAATTTTGGTAAGTGGTACCAGTTCAGAAAGCTGTCTGTTTCTTCTATATTTTTCATTTTAGTGGACTGTAGATTTTCAAAATATGATCTGACAATTCTCTGGAATTCCTGCAGGTCTGTTGTTATGTCCCCCTTTTCATTTCTGATTTTGTTGATTTGGATACTCTCTCTCTTTCTGCTTTTTGGTTAGTTTGGATAAGGGTTTATCTATCTTGTTGACTTTCTCAAAGGACCAACTCTTTGATTCATTGATTCTTTGTATTGTTCTTTTTGTTTCTATTGTATTGATTTCAGCTCTAAGTTTGATTATTTCCTGCCGTCTACTCCTTCTAGGTGAGTTTGCTTCTAATTGTTCTAAGGCTTTCAGCTGAGCCGTTAGGTCTCTAGTGTGGGATTTCTCAATTTTTCTCTTAAGACTGCTTTCATTGTGTCCCATAAGTTTGGGCATGTTGTGGATTCATTTTCATTGAATTCTAGAAAGCCATTGATTTCTTTCTTAACTTCTTCCTTTACCCAGAGTTGATTCAGTTGAGTGATGTTTACTTTCCATTAGCTGGTAGGCTTTCTGTTATTTTTGTTGTTGTTGAACTCTAACTTTAGACCATGGTGATCTGATATGGTACAAGTAGTTATTCCCATTTTTTGTATCTGTTGATATTTACTTTATGACCAATTATGTGTTCAATTTTAGAGAAAGTTCCATGGGGTGCTGAGAAATATGTATATGCCTTTGTGTTTGGGTAGAAGGTTTGGTATATATCTATTAAATTCATTTGGGTCATAACTTCTGTTAGACCCCTTATTTCTCTGTTGAGTTTCTGTCTGGTTGACCTATCCAAGGGTGAAAGTGGGGTATTGAAGTCTTCCACTATTAGTGTGTGAGGTTTAAAATGAGGTTTAAGCTTTAGTAGTGTTTCTTTTACATATGTAGGTGTCCTTGTGTTGGGGGCATAAATATTCAGGATTGAGACTTCATCTTGGTGGATTCTTCCTGAGATGAATAAGTAATGTCCGTTCTGGTCTCTTTTAATTGATTTTAGTTTAAAACCTATTTTGTTTGATATTAGGATGGCTACAGCAGCTTGTTTCTTAGGACCATTTGATTTGAAAGTCTTTTCTCAACCCTTACCCTGAGCCTGTCCCTGTATTCAAAGTTGAGGTATGTTTCTTGTATGCAGCAGAAGGATGGCTTCTGTTTTTGTATCCATTGTGTTAGGGTGTATCTTTTCATAGATGAATTTAGTCCATTGATATTAAGGGATATTACTGACCAATGATTGTTATTTCTTGTTATTTTTGGTGATAGCTTGTGTATTTTTTTTGTGTGTTTTTTTTTCCCCCTGTGGGCTATCGATTGTTTGCTGTTTCATGGGTGTTTCTTGTTTCCTTAGGTTAGAATTTTCCCTCTAGCGCTTTCTGTTGGTTCAAATTTGTGGATACGTATTGTTTAAATCTGGTTTTGTTGTGAAATATCTGAGAATTTCAACATCATCATTTTTTTTTTCTTAGAAGACAGGGTTTGTCTGTGTAGCCCTGGCTGTCTTGGAGCTCCCTCTGTAGACCGGATTGGTCTTGAACTCACAGAGATCTATCTACCTGCTTTTGCCTCCTGAGTGCTGGAATTAAAGCCCGGTATCACCACCACCTGGCTCCTTTCTTTTAACTGCTGCATAATATTCCATTGGGCAAATGAACCACATTTTCTTTCTTTATTCATTCTTTAATGTTATCTATGTTATTTCTAATTTCTGGCTATTATGAATAGAGAATCAATGAGCACAGTTTATCAAGTATCTCTGCAGTAGTGTCTATTCAGTGTTTTTTTTGGATATATGCCCAATAGTGGTATAGCTGGTTCTTAAAATAGAACAATTCCCAGCTTCCTGAGGAACTGCCCCACTGATTTCCATAGTTCTGTATGAGTTTGCACTTCCACCAGCAATAGATGAGACAGAGAGTTGTGTTGTCAGGGATTGCATTGGATCTGTAGATTCCTTTTGGTAAGATAGCCATTTTTTTACTATATTAATCTTACCAATCCATGAGCATGGGAGATCTTTCCATCTTCTGATACCTTCTTCAATTTCTTTCTACATTGGTCAATTTTGGAGAAGGTTCCATAGAATTCAGAAAAGAAGATATATTTTTTTTTTCTGTGCTTGGGTGAAATGTTCTATAAATACCTGTTAGGCCCATTTAGTTTATGATATCAATTAGCTCCAACATTTTTTGTTTAGCTTTTGTTTGGATGATCTGTCTATTAGAAATAGTGGGGTACTGAATTCTCACACTATCACTGTATGAGGAGGGTCAGTATGTGATTTAAGCTGTATTATTATTTCTTGTATGAACTTAGGTCCCCTCGTATTTGAGGCATAGGTGTTAAGAATTGCAATGTCCTGTTGATGGATTTTTTTCTTTGATGAGTATGTAGTGTCCTTTCTTATTTCTTCTGATTAGTTTTAGTTTGAAGTGTATTTTATCAGGTATTAAAATGACTACTTTTTAGGTCTATTTGCTTGGTTTCTACCCCTTTGCCCTGAGATAATGTCTGTCCTTGATGGTAAGGTATATTTCTTGGATGCAGCTGAACGATGGATCCTGTTTTCACAATGAGTTGTTCATCTGGGGAACTGAGATCATTGATGTTGTGAGATATCAATGAGCAGTGTTTGTTGATTTCCCTCATTTTGTTGTTATATTATGACCCCCCCAATTTATATTTGTTGGTATGAGATTATTTATTTCTAGTGGTTTTTTTTTTTTTTTTTTTTGAGTGTGGCTAACCTTCTCAAGTTGAAGTTTTCCTTCAAGTGCTTCCTGTGGAGAGAGCTTTGTAGATAGATATTGTTTGGTTTTATTGTAGAATGTTTTTCTTTATCTATTGTGATTGAAAGTTTTGCTTGGTATAGTAGTCTGGGCTGGCATCTGTGGTTTCTTAGAGTTTGTAACACATCTGTTCAGGCTCTTGTGGCTTTTAGAGTCCTCACTGAGAAGTAAGTTGTTATTCTCACGCCTGCCTTTATATGTCATTTGGTACCTTTCTCTTGCAGTTTTTATTATTTTTTTCTTTGTTTTGTGCGTTTAGTATTTTGATTATGTATTGTGGAGATAGCCCCCAAAGGGGTGACACTGTTAGGAGGTGTGGCTTTGTTGGAGAAAGTGTGTCACTGGGGGGGTGGGCTTTGAGGTCTCTTTTGTTCAAGCTTTGCTCAGTGTGACACTCAGTCCACTTTCTGTTGCCTTCTGAAAAAGATGTAGCCATTACCATATCTGCCCGAATGCAACTAACCATGCTCCCTGCCATGAACCTCTGAACCTCTGAAAACATAGGCCACCACATCAATTAAATATTTTCTTTTATAAGAGTTACTGTGGTCAGGAGCTGGAGAGATGGCTCAGCGGTTAAGAGCACTTGCTGCTCTTCCGGAGGACCGGAGTTTAATTTCTAGCAACCAAATGGTAGATCAAAACTATCCTTAAAGAGATCTGGTGCCCTCTAGTGGCGTATAGGCAGAACACACAGGCAGAACACTGTATACATAATAATAACTAAATAAATCTTAAAATAAAGGCTTGCCATGGTTATGACGTCTCTTCACAGCAATAGAAACCGCAGATAAGACATATCATGAGGAATTTATTTTCTGGTCTAGTATATTTAGTGTTTTATGCTTCTTTTACTTTAATAGGCACCTCCTTCAGGTTATATTTTCTTTGCCTCTGTTATAGGCTTCTTTTCCTTCTTATTATTCATAAATTTGGTCTTTTCAGAGCCTCTGAGATTTCCTGAATTTTTTTTTTACTACTTAACATTTTCTTTGACTGAGGTATCCATTTCTTGTGGCTTGCCTTAGATGTCTGAGATTCTGTCTTTCGTGTCTTGTATTCTTTTGGTGAAGTTTGCCTCTGAGGTTTCTGATTGAGTTCATACATTTTTTATGTTTTGTTTTCCTTCAGTTTGGGTTTTCTTTAGTGGTTCTATTGCCACTTTCCGGTCTTGAACTTTTTCCTTTATTTCATTCCAGTGTGTGTTTTCATAGATTTCTTTAAGGACCTTGAACATATTCATAGAGCTGTACTGCAACTCTCAGGGCCTAGTGCAGTAGGGTTGCTGAGCTCTAGTAAAGACAGGGTGTTTGTTGGTCTTGATGGTCTATTTATTGATGCATCTAGGCATCTGTGTTTGGGTGACCATAACTCCAGGTGCTGATATCCTGTCTTGTCGTTGTTAGGTAGGTGTTCTGTTCATTGGCTTCTATTGCCTTTTCTGGTTCTGATGAGGTTGTAGTGGCTGTAGTGGATTTCCTGCTTGGAAATGCTTCTGATATCCTGCCATGTGTGACCACTGGGGGTTCTGGGTAGAGCATACTGTAGCTTTTGGGGGCTAACACTAAGGAATGGGGATGAGCTAACAGATGGGTGAGGCACTGAGATAACTACAGAAAGGTGGAGGGAGAGCTGGGTGTGCCAACTGGATCACTGGGGACTTCTCAGAATGGGGGTAAAGAAGGAGAGGCTGCAGCAGGTGGTCTGCTACAAAGCTGGGGGTATGACTGGAAGATGGAAATGGGGGGCTGGGCAGGTGGGGGAGAGAAGATTGTTTACTTGAATCTCTGACTGGTGTGGCTGGTGAGTTTCCAGGGAATGTTCTCCTTTTTGAAACAGAATTTCCTGTATTTCAAGCTGACCTTAAAGTTGAGTAGCCAGAGGTTTACTCTGAACTCCTGATCTTTCTGCTTCTATGTTCCAAGCACTGAGGTAACAGCCATGTGCCCCATGCTAGTTTCTTGGACGGGATTGTTGAAACATCAACAATAGTAGCCCCTATTACTCTGTAGCCCCAGTAGGTCTAGTTACTAAGGATACAGCCTAGGCTCTCCCTGAACTTGCTGCCTCAGTTTCCTCTGGTGATACATTGTTTATAATCTATGAACTAAAGCTAGCCTGAAGATCAGAGGGCAGAGCCAGCCACAGAGTTAGCCATAGAGGCTAGGTAATGGTGACATACACCTTTGATATCAGCACATGGGATCCCATGCCACTGCTTGCAGTACTTGGGAAGCACCCATACCTTTAATCCCAGCACTAAGAAGGTTGAGACAGGAATTGATATGGCTGGACAGAGAAAGGTATATAAGGCAGGAGGAGATAGGAGTTTGTTTTTTCTCTTCCCTTCACTGCTGTTTCCTTTTGGCACAGGATCTACCCCTTTTGGCCAGAGGATTCAGTAATGGTGACAAGTTTCTCTAGTGGCTTGTTCCCCTGTCTCTCTGGTCTTCCACCGTTTACCCCAATATCTGGCTGCAGGTTTTTATTGTAAGAACAATTAGGATTTGAGTAACAGCATCCCAAGAGCTGAGCTGAGGTTCAGCTGTGCACCATCATGCTAACTTCCACTTTCCCCTTTATTTTCAGTGCTGGGGACGGAATGCAGTGCATTGCACATGCTTGGAAAGCACTCGGCCACTAATTTGCATCCTCAGCCCTTATTTTTTTCTTTTATTTGAAACAGTTTCTCACTGTTTTGTCTAGGCTAATCTCTAAATCCTGAGCCTCAGTGATCCTCCTGCCTCAGCCTTGCCCAGTTGGAACAGGTGTGTACTACCATATGTCCAAATGTTACTTATATTGTTTCAATTATAAATCATGACTTTACATATCTCTGAGATACTATGTGATGCTTTGATACATATATGCATATGTGACCTGAATTTGATCCCTGGAATATACAGAAATGTGGAATGAGAGAGCCAACTCCAGAAAGTTGTTGCTTGATCATGTGCATATCATGGCATGAGTGTGCTCACACCCACAAATAATAAATTAAAAAAATAAATATTCATCTTTGTGGAATAAAGAAAATGTGATGGTGCATACACAATTGATCTAAATTTCTAAAGATCACTCTGGGGGCTGGAGAGATGGCTCAGAGGTTAAGAGCACTGACTTGCTCTTCCAGAAGTCCTGAGTTCAATTCCCAGCACCTACATGGCAGCTCACAACTGTCTATAGTTTCAGTTCCCAGGTCCAGGCAAACAAGGCAAATAAATAAAAATAAATAAATAAAGTTTAAAAAAGCGGGGGGAGCTGGAGAGATGGCTCAGCGGTCAAGAGTTCTTCCGGAGGACCTGAGTTTGATTCCCAGCATTCACATGGCAGCTAACAACTGTCTGTAATTCCAAGATCTGACCCTTACACAGTTATACATGCAGGCGAAACACCAACTCACATAAAATAAAAATAAATATTTTTTGAAAAAGATCACTCTGAGTGTGTGTAGAAAATGGAAGACAAGTGTACGCAAAATCATTTTATGAGGTTGTTGTAATAATTTATGTGAGAAGCAGTAGTGACTCTGTTAGGAAGCTACGGGGTGATAGAATCATAGATTTGACTCTTTTTGGGCTTTTTTGGTGCTTTGAGACAAGATTTCTCTGTGTAGCCCTAGTTGCCCTGGAACTCAATCTGTAGACCAGGCTGGCCTCAAACTCACAGAGATTCATTCTCCTGTGTCTGCCTCCTGAGTGATGGAATTAGAGCTGTGCACCACCATTGCCCGGCATAGGTATAGATTTGACTTCTGTTTGTTTGTTTGTTTGGTTCTTCAAGAAAGGGTTTTCTGTGTAACAGTCCTGGTTGTCCTGGAACTTGGATTTGTAGACCAGGTTGGCCTGAACTCACAGATCTCAGAGCTCTTCCTGTCTGCCTTCCAAGTGCTGGGATTAAAGGCATATGCCACCACTGCCCACCATAGTTTGACTGTTGATTTGAACATTTTATGTGTAAGTGACATTAAACTTTTAGTGGCTGTACTTTTGAAATTTTTTTGAGCCATTGTAATCTATGTAGCCCACGTAGGCTTGGAGTTCACTTGTGTAGCTCAGTCTGATTTTTGAATTTGTGATCCTTCTGCATGCTGAGAACATAGGCATGTGCTACCATGCACAACTTATATGACAGTTTTGAAGTATCACCCTCATAAACTGTTTCAGACAGGATCTTACTATGCAATTTAGTATAATCTTGAACTTTTAGCCCTCCATACTTTTAGTACTGAGGTTATAGGCATGCGGCACCATGCCCAACATTCTAGATCATTTTTTAAAGAATAAATAGATTAGGAGGCAGATGTTATGGTGTATAATGTCAGCATTTGAGAAGCCAAAATAGAAGGATTGGAATGAGTGTGAGGACAGCTTTAGCTACATAGCAAGACTCTGTCTCAAAACAAATAAGCAAATATCCCACACATTTATAGATAAAACCAAATCCACTCATTCTTCTTATAAATTGCTCCCTACCATACATAGTTTGACTCTAACAAGTTATCTCGCTCTGCCATTCATGTGCATGCTTAAACATTATGTAATGTGTGTTGGTCCTATTTTCCTCGAGAATCAGCATTGATTTTGGTATTCAGAGAGGCTCCAGAAATGGAGTTTTATAGATACATTTCTATTTTGATTATGGGGGGAATTAAGTTTGGGAGAATTAAGTCTCTTATCTGATTAATTTGAAATGCAGGAAGAACCCTCCTCCCCTCTTGAGATAGGTCTTCCAAACTGGTTTCTAAGTTGCTCTGCTCTTTCATCAATTTACAGTGGTAAAGAGGCCACTGGGGTAATGAGAATAGTCAGACACCAGCCTTGAGCTGAAACTGATTCTAAGAGTCCCAAAATGTCACTGTCATCCCTCTATCAGAATAAGATATGCCTCACAGCACACCCAGTTACTTTTTCATTATGTTGTGCATACTAGGAATAGGCCTAACAAGTCACAGAATCCCAACATTGGTTACATGAGTTGTGGAATGAGGGTTATGCTGATAGAAAAGTCCCCAGTAAAGCCACTAAAATTGCCATTGTGTAGGAAATTTTTAGTAAACCAAAACCAATACTGCATGATGGCTCACACTGATAATTCCAGAATTTTGAAGGCTGAGGCAGGAGATCTCCAAGAGTTTACAGCGAGCCTCAGCTACAGAGTGAGACCCTGCTTGTAGAAAACAAAACAAGGGCTAGAGAGATGGCTCAGAGGTTGGGAGTAGTGAGTGTTTCTCAAGAGGTTCTGAGTTCAATTCCCAGCAACCTCATGGTGGCTCACAGCCATCTGTAATGAGATCTGGTGTCCCCTTCTGGCCTGTATATATACAGACAGACAGAACCCCACATACATAATACATAAAAATTAAAAAAGAAAACAAAACAAACAAGGAGATTATTGATACTACAAAGTACTTGAAGGAAACAGGGATGCTGATTTTTGCCTCATCTTAACTTCCCTATTTGACCTTGTACAGAATGTAGATGGAGTCTGAAGACCGCCAGTTGGTTATCATGAGTTTAATCGGGTAGTGACTTCAATTACAGCTTCTAAGCTAGATGTGGTTTTATTGCTCCAGTAAATTAAACCACATTGGCAGTGGCAAACATGTAAAGGCACAGCAATAACGAGAGACATTCTGGGGCCAAAGCCCTCGGGGCCTTGCCTATATGGGATTTACCCAGCAGTGCCTTGCATTCTGATGAGCCAAAGTCCTGAAGTCAACTGCCACCTGCTGATCCTCTGACATGGCCACTGGCTCCTTAATATATTCTAAGTCTTTATATAATGGACAGTGCTTTCGGGATTCATAGATGTAGAAATTAAAGTGAGAAATGGGACCTACATTAAAAAAAAAACAAGACATGAAAATAGAAGAGGGACTGTTTGGAAGCAGAAAGGGGACTAGCAGGAGAGGAGAAGGGTGGCAGGGGAAGATAACCCAGTGGAATACGAGCAGGACACATAAAGTACAGTCTGAAATTGAATATATTCTAATAAAAAGTAAAAGAAACTGCGAGTACCAATATTTGAGGATTTCTTTTTTTTTTAAACTTTATTTATTTATTTATTTGCCTTGGTGTTTGCCTGGAACTGGAACTACAGACAGTTGTTAGCTGCCATGTGGGTGCTGGGAATCGAACCCAGGTCCTCTGGAAGAACAGACGGTGCTCTTAACCACTGAGCCATCTCTCCAGCCCGAGGATTTCTTTTTATCCATAAGCTAATTTATTATGAGAACTCTTACAATGCCACAGTGTGTGTGTGTGTGTGTGTGTGTGTGTGTGTGTGCACATGTGTGTGTCTGTGTGTGGATCAGAGCACAACTTTTGGGGAGCCAATTTTCTCTTCCCATGGTAGCCTCCATGGATAGAGCTTAGGTCCTCAGGTTTGCTGTGCTTTACCCACTGAGCCATCTAGCTTATGGCTCTCTAGCTAAAGTTTTGTTTTCTGAGTCTGTGACTGTATTAATCAAAGTTCCTCAAAGGAGCACAACCAGTGGAATGGATATATATTTACAAAGTAGACTATTAGATTGGTTTACAACATACAGACTCAGTAATTTAACAATGGCTGTCTGTATGCTGAAGATGCTGAGAACCTAGTAGCTGTTTAGTCTATGACACTACATGCCTCAGTAGTCTCATTCTGGCACTGAAGACTTAAAAGATTCCTGGGGAGTTGCTGGTCTTCAGTCTGTGCTGGAAGACTGGAATCTGATGCCAACAACACATAGTGGCAGTGGCAGAGGCAGAGAAGGTGTCAGTGGCTCCAGTGGCAGCAGTAGCAAGCAGCAACAATGATGATAGACTACTCAGCAGCAAGAAGTGAAGGTAATTAGGCAAGCAATTGTAGTAAATCGTTTTGGCCCAGAGTTTCTGGGCCTGGACCCGTAGTTTCACAGTCCCAAAGAGTCACAGAATCACACAGATGTTTACATTAATTTTATGTTGATTGACCTAAGGCCTAGGCATATAATTTGCTAGCTCCTTCATTTGAACTCAATCCATCTTGTTCACTCGTGCGACTTGGTACCTTTTCTCAGAGCATCATTTCCTTTGCATCTCCTGGCAGCTCCGGCGACTCTGGCATCTGTGTCTGGCATCTTTCTCTGGTGTCTGTGTCTGCTCTGAGATGTTCCTGAGTTTTCTTAGCCTGGTAGCCCCACCCATACTTTCTGTTTGCCTTTGTCCAATCAACGTTTTATTAAACCTATAGGTGGGACAAATATTTACAACATTACCAACATAATCCTACTACAAGCAATATTGGTTTTCCATGAGACCTCTTAATATCTGCCACCCACTGGAAGATGTTACCCACTCTAAAGGAAGGTATCCCGCTCCTTCCCAGTAAATTCTTTCTTGAAATTTCCTCATAAACATGCTCAGAAGCATGTTTTCTAGTTGTTTCCAAATCACATCATGTTGAGGCTCAATATTAACCATCACAGTGACCTTATGATTTCTGGTCCAGAAGTCTTAGGTCCAAAGAGTAGGAAGCTTCTATCAGGAGATACAGTATTTTCATTGAATGAGAAACCAAGGTAGTTATTTTTAGACCCTTGTGTTTCTACATCCAAAGCAGTGAAGGGGGTTACTATATTGGCTGTGGTGATTGATCTTGATTACCAAAAGGAAAGCTTGCAGTATACTTGGTTCTTATTCTACAATGGAGGCAAGGGCAAATATGCCTGCCATATAGTACACTCTTTAGAGCATCTCTAAATTCTGTCATGCCATGGGAAAACAACAGAAACGGCAAATCAATAGAACAAAACACATACTTCAGAGATGTTGTATTGGGTTCCAGACCACTGCTGTAAAGTGAAAATCAAAATGAAGTTTCCTTATGAGGTTTATAAAGATTATGCTTGTACTATAGAGTAGTCTTTTTTTTTTCAACATCCAAAACTTTTTTTTAATAACAGCAAGATCCAGAATTAGTTTTTATAGCCACGGCTAGCCCTTCTGCCTCTGGCACACTCGAACTTCCGGCCCTTGGAGTGGACGTAGGGTTTGGTATGGCTGTGTGGGGTTCCTGGGGCCTTGCCAAAATGCCGGTACACCTCTCGGGCCTTGCGAGGACCAGACAGGAGCACAGTGCCTCGGCCCTTGGGAGACTCCAGGGCCAGCTGGTCGAAGGTGAGGATCTTACCCCCGGCCTTGAGGATGCGACTTCTAGAGCGGCTGCTCACCCGCAGTGCACACACCCTCAGCTTGGGCATTTGGAGAATCCGCACATCATCTGTGACGGTCCCCACAACCACAGCCATCTTGTTCTCTTGGCCTAGAAGCTTCATTTTTCGGATCATCCGGGACAGGGACAGAGGTGGCCGGTTAGTGCGACTCATAAATAACCTCTTCAGCACAACTTGATTGAATGTGGAGTTGGTTCTTCTGGCCAGAAACCTGTACAGCTTGACTAGGAGCCGCAGGTAGATGTCCTGGCTCTTGGGCTCCTTGCGCCGAACTTTTCAGTCTTTGTTGTAGCGGATGTCAACACCCATGATGGCGCCTCCTGCTCCGCCAGGTCTGGAAAGCTAGAGTAGTCTTTTGAATGTAAACATTACAGTGTTTTAAAACTGACTTAAAAAGACTTTCTTGCTAAAGAACAATTCAGCTGTCCTCTACCTCAGCTTCATAATGTTGTACTCAGTTTATCCTTTGGAGGTTTTGCCTTCATGACGATGGCTGCTTACTAAACAAGTAATGATTGCTCAAAGTTAGGTGACTGGGAAATATTTTTCTTCAGGACTGGGGATTAAACATTTAAAAGTTTTTCTCAGCCATTTGTGTTTCATCTTTTGATAACTCTGTTTAATTTTATATCCCATTTTTAAATTGAAGTTTTTTTGTTGTGTTCAGTGTTTTGAGTTCTTTTCATACACTACATACTAACCCTCTATTAGTTGTGTAATTAGTAATGATTTTTTTTTCATTCTCTAAGCTGCTGCTTTGCTCAAGCAATGATGTGTTTTGCTGTTCAGAAGGCTTTAAATCTTTTTTTTTTCCTTTATTTTGTATTTATTAAAAAAAAACACAGTAAAAAGAATTTAAAATGTGGAAGAGTTAACAATAACTATATAGAGGATAAGAATGATAAGCATGGCTTATCAAGGGTAGACATACAAATAAGATTGCTACACCTATATTTTCTTTGTGTTCATCTTTCCCTCTGAATTTTTTTTTTTTCCATC
>PVIH01029707.1:0-13223 GCA_004025045.1 Sigmodon hispidus
CCTCCCCATTTACTCCTCTATTTCTATTCAGAAAAGGGCAAGCCTCCCATGGATATCAAGTTGCAGTAAGACTAACCACGTCTTCTTGTATTAAGAGTGGGCAAGACAATCCAGTATGAAGAATAGGGTACTAAGCCAACAGAAGAGTCAGAGACAGCTCCTGCTCTCACTGTTAGGAGTCTCACAAGAAGACCAAGCTCTAAAACTGTCAGATATATGCTGAGTGCCTAGGTCTGGCTAAGTGGTTGTTTGTTCAGTCTCTGTGAGCACCTATGAACCCAGGTTAGTTTATTGTGTGGGCTTTCTTGTGATGTCCTTGGCCCCTTTGGCTCCTACAATCCTTCCTGCCTCTCTTCAGCATGATTTCTTGAGCTCAGCCTGATGTTTGAATGTGGGTCTCTGCATCTGTTTCTACCAGTGGATGGATGAAGCCTCTTTGATGACTACTGGGTTAGGCACCAATCTATGAGGATAGCAAAATATCATTACACTGACATCTTTTCTCCAATCCTAGGTTTTATCCTAGGTCTCTTAGGGCTACTCAACCTCTGGGTCCTGGTTCTTCAGACAGTTTCAGGAGTGAGCTCACTCTTGTGGCATGGTTCTCAGGCTGGACCAGTCACTGGTTAACCACTATTCAATTTCTTCACTACCTTAACCCCAGCACATCTTGTAGGTAAGACAGATTATAGGTCAAAAGTTATATGGCTGAGTTGGTATTCCAAACCCTCCACTGGAACTCACGCCTGATTACAGCAGATAGCCAGTTTAGGCGTTGTGTCCCCCTATTGCTAGGAGTTATTGTATGGGTATGGGTTCACATGGGTGAGAAGGAGATACAACACATCTTAAGGATGTCCGTAGCTTACAGCTGCAGGGTGATCCCGCTTCTCCCAGACTGTTGTTTTTGTTTTGTTCTATGTCCTCAAAACAACCTGACTGGGCCTTCAAAGGGAAAACGTGAAATGCAAATACTCAGTTACGGAATATCAGGGTGCTGGATTCCTCACAAACAAGGTTTTGCGTAGGCTTTGTTCCCTAGGGAAACTCTGAGACAAGATTCACTTAGAGGATAATAAAGGGTAACCCAGAAACAAAAGATGAATTAAGGCTAGGTGCTACCATGCTGGAGCCAGGCCAGGTGTTGGAATTCTCTCAGCAGTCTTAGCTAGGGTCATTCTTGTAGATTCTTGGGAGTTTCCTTGTAGTAGGTTTCTACCTCACCCTGGAATGCCCCCCTTTTCCAGGCTTCTCTTTCAGTACTATCCTTCTCCATACCTCACTCCATCACTTCTGTCACATCCCATAGTTCACCCATAAAATATTTTCTAATATTTTTTTCCAGAGAGTTCCAAGTGTTCCTTCCACCTGAACCCTTATTGTTACTTAGCCCCTCTAGGTCTGTGGATTGTACCATGGTTATCCTTTACTTTACAGCTAATATCCATTTACAAATGAATACAAACCATGTGGGTCTTTCTGGGTCTGGATTACCTTACTCAGGATATTTTTCTAGTTCTGTCCATTTGCCTTTAAATTTCATGATGTCATTATTTTTAACAATTGAGTAATATTCCATTGTGTAAATGTACCACATTTTCTTCATCCATTCTTCCGTTGAGGGGCATCTAGGTTGTTTCTAGCGTCTGACTATATATAAAGCTACTATAAACACAATTGAGCACTTATCTTTGTGGTATGATTGAGCATCTTTTGCATATATGTCCCAAGAGCTGTACAGCTGTGTCTTGAAGTAGATTGATTGCCAGTTTTTCTGAGAAACCACCATATTGCTTTCCAAGATAGCTGTATCAGTTTTCACTCTTACCAACAATGGAAGAATCTTCCTCTTGCTCCTCATCCTCAACAGCATGAACTGGCAGTTGTGTTTTTGATCTTAGCATATTGATTTTTATAACATGTAAGATTTTCATTTCCCTAATAACTAAGGTTATTGAATTTTTAAAAAGTGTTTCTTGGCCATTTGAGATTTCTTTGCAAATTCTTTGTTTAGATTTGTATCCCATTTTAAAATTGGCTCATTTGTTTTTTTTTAATGTCTACTTTCTTGAGTTCTTTATATATTTTGGAAATTAACTCTCTGTCTGATGTTGGATTGGTGAAGACCTTTTCTCATTCTGCAGGCTGTCATTTTGTTCTACTGATGGTTCTTTGCCTTATAGAAGCTTTTAAGTTTCATGAGGTTCTATTTATTAATTGTCCATCTTGCTGTCTGTGCTACTGGTCTTCTGTTCAGGAAGTTGTCTCCTGTTCCAGACTATCTCCCATTTTCTCTTCTATCACGTTCAGTGTATCTGCATTTATGTTGAGGTCTTTAATCCACCTTGACTTGACTTTGTGCGGGTTGATAGATATGGATCAAATTATATTTTTCTATATGCCAGCATCCAGTTAGATATCCATTTGTTAAAATGTTTTTTTGCATTGTATGATTTTTGTCAAAAATCAAGTGGTCATAGAAATGTGGATTTATGCCTGGGTCTTTGATTTGATTATGTTGATTAATGTCTTTTTTATGCTATTACTATGTGCTTTTTATTTTTGTAGCTCTGTAGTTGAGCTTGAAGTCAGAGACTGTGATTACTCTGGAAGTTCTTTTATCATTCAGGATTATTTTAGTTATTCTGGGTTTTTTATATTTCCATATGAAGTTGAGTATTGTTCTTTCAAGGTCTGTAAAGAATTGTGTTTTGATCTTAATGAAAATTTTGTTGATCCTGTTGGTTTCTTTTGATAAGAAGGCCATTTTTTACTATGTTAATTCTATCAATTCATGAATATGGGAGCTCTTTCCATCTTCTGATATCTTCTCCAGTTTCTTTCTTTAAACTCTTGAAGTTCTTATCATAAGTCTTTTACTTGATTCTTTAGAGTTATACCAAGATATTTTATATTATTTGCGGCTATTCTGAAGGGTGTCGTTTCCCTGATTTTTCTTCTGTGTCTGTTTATTATTTGTATATAGGAGGGCTACTGATCTTTTTGAGTTAATCTTTTATCCAGTCATGTTGCTGAAGGTGTTTATCAGCTGTAGGAGTTTCCTGATAGATTTATGGGTTGCTTATATATAACCTAACCCTAACCCTAACTCATCATCTACAAATAGTGATACTTTGACTTTTTTCTAATTTGTATCTCCTTGATATCCTTTAGTTGTCTTATTGTTTTAGGTAGAACTTCAAGTACTGTATTGAATAGATACAGAGAGTGGACACCCTTGTCTTGTTCTTCATTTTAGTGGGATTGCTTTGAGTTTCTCTTCATTTAATTTGATGTTGGCTACTGGTTTTCTGTATATTGCATTTATTACATTATCTCTTGTATCCTTGACTTCTCCAATAGTTTTGTAATAAACAGGTGTTAAATTTTTTCAAAGGCTTTTTTAGTATCTAACGAGATGTTTCTTTTTAGTGAAGCAGGAAATTTGAAGGACTGTTCCATTCATTTTGACAGAGTTTGTCAGTCACTTCTCCCTGTGTCCTGTAGAATGTCTGGCAGGTTTTTCTGCAAAGCAGAAGCCTAAAGGACCATCTCAGCTTATTCTGGCAAAGTTTGATGGTCATTTTCCTATGGGTCCTGCATGTCTAGTTTATACAGCATACAAACCAGTCAAGGCAAAAACGGTTTCTTGCCCAGTGGCTAACTTGCCACAAAGAAAGTAAAGTTCATATGGAGTTTCTTAGATGCCTGTCATTCTCTTGAAGTAAACTGGTACTTCCAGGAGCAGACATGTCTCATTGTCCAGGAAAATCTAAATTTTTAATACATTTTAATTTCCATAGTCTGTAGGTCTTTGAAGTGTTTGAAGATTACCTATTTAATTGAAATATATGTTTGTATGTATAAAACTTTATGACTATAAGTTTGATTATTATAGATGACCTATTAATCTGTATTTATTAATTATACATTACAGTTTTAAATGAATTACATAAACATAATACTTTAAACAAGAGTGGATATATATATATATATATATATATATATACAGTATAACAAAATTGATTTGTATCAATAAGCCAAAACCCGTATCAGTGTATTTAAAACAAGTAGATTTTAAAAAGTAGATTCAATAATCTTCTACTTTATCCTATCATATCTATATCCCCTTTTATTTAGAAAGAGATTGACTATGACTAATAGCAATTTATAATCAAACCCCTTTAAATAAAAAAAAAAATTTATGAATGATATTTTGGGAATTTGGGCATAGGTTTTCATAGTACTTCCTACTGATTAGGGTCACTGGCAGTCTTATGGGGATCTTGAGAAAATTTAGAATTCTGGTTAAATCTTGGCTTTAGTAATCTGTGAGGCTGCATCATTTCAGCCAGTTGCCTTTAGGGAGTCTTGGTTGATCAAATTATATTAGCCTGAAAACAATCCACAGGTTCTCAACTTCTATGGGAAAAAAAAAAGCAGAACCTCTTTTCCAAAGCAACATATTCTTAGACCCAAATTTTAAAGTTAATATACCTTTAAAATATATATGTTGGTTGAACTTATCAGCCTTCACAATCATATGTCTTTCTGCAGTTAGCTCATTAACAGTTTAAAAATTTAAAGAAAACATAATAGTATACATAATCCGCATGGCTATTTTTTTTTAATTATTTTTACTCTTTGAAGACTGTATTTTTTTAAACTATTCATTTCTTTATATAACTGCCTGTATTTCTTTTCCCCTCTTTTTCAAGTTTATGTACATTTTTACATACATTGTAACTGTTTAGCGGTTTTTTTCCCCATCTAAGTCTGTCTTATTGTGTATCATTAATCATTTTCTGGCTAGGAATGTTTTTAAAGTTGCTATACTGTGTGGTTAGGACTGAGTTCTGCTTAGGCTTCTGGCTCCACCCTGTTGAGTTTAACATGGTGTAAGTACCAATAAGTTAGGCTTACCTTTCCAGTTCTGGGAAACAGGATTAAGTAACATGAAGCTGTATTTTTAAGTTCATGACTGTGCTCCCAAATCTGCAAGCGGTGACTAAGTGAAGCCTGTTTGTACAATGGCTGGGAGATAAATCTCTGCACTGCGGCTAGCATGAATTGTGAGATTAGAAAGCCCAGTGTGGCTTGTTTCTGTATGGCAGATTTTTTTTTTTTAAAAGCTTTCTTGGTTTATGTGGATCAGTGCCCCACATTCAGTGCCAATTGTAGCCAGAAATTTGGCTTATGGTTCAAGCTCATTACCAACTTGCTCTTATACCTCTTATAACTTAAATCAACCAATTTTTATTAATCTATGTCTTCCCACAGGGCTCCATGGCATTACCTGTGTTCTATTACATCTTATTTCTTTGGCAACTGGCAGTGTTTTCCATAACTCCATCTTTCTTCTTCCTGTCTTTGGAGTTCCCACCTGGCTGTAAGCTATCTTATAGGCCAGAACAGTGTGGTTATTTATCAGTGAAAGCAGTATATATTCAAAATGTATCACAATACATCCTGCATCAACCTGCGTATCTCTGCCTCCACAGATTTTACAAGTGTGTGTTACCATGCCTAGCTTTTTTCCTGTGCTGTCTAATGAGTACTTTGATTGAAGCAGTTCTCCAATCCTAAATTTACTTTTTATGACCTTGGCCACATTTAAGTCTTTCATTCCTGGTGAAATCACATTTATAACATGACAAAGGTATGATTTTTATAATATTAATAATTTAAAATCTGCAGTAAGTAGAGTATCTTTAATAATTGACAAAATATTTTATTTAATTTCTGAAATCAAATTACAGGTTGAGCATCCCTAATCTAAAAATCCAAAATTCATTTTTTTTTCAAAATCTGAAGGTGTTTGAGAGCAAACATGATGTTACCAGTGGAACGTGTGCATATCTAAGCTCATGTAATGGGTCATAGTCAAAACATGAGCACATCAAAAATAAGATATAACATTAACCTCAGCCTATGGTATAAGGTATATATGCAACAGTGAATTTGAATAAGGGTAATTCAATGAATATTAATTTTACTATTTTATAATGTCAAAGATGATATTAGGAAAATTATTATTTTGTACTTTTTATTTAATAGGGCCAATGACGTAATAACTTTAAAAGATCCTTACAGCTCTTTTTATTTATTTACTTTTTGCCTATGGATTTGTCATCATTTTTGCTTTGACTGCAACACTGAAAACTTTGATCACTATAATAATGTTACTTTTATATTTTGCTTTTCTGGTTTCCAACTTCAGGTCTTCCTGATATTTGCAATAGCATTTTGGAGAAATGGTTAAAAGAAGGTTACATTAAACATAAACCTGATCAGTTGACCATAAATCAGTATCAACCTGGGCATGGTAGGTGTTTCTTTTTAAAAACATTTTTTCCCTTTTAGATTATCTTTTTTTCTTATATGTTGTTAGTGTTGTGCCTACGTGCATGTCTGTGTATCACATGTATCTCTAATGCCCTAGGAGGTCAGAGAGAGAACAAACATCAAGTCCCATGGAACTGTAGTTATCAATGGTTGTGAACTGTGTAGATGCTGGGAAACGAACCTGGGTCCTCTGGGAAGAACATCTATTACTCTTAACCACTAAGTCATATCTCCACTCGCAGTTGTTTCTTCTTTAGAATTCCAATTGTATATTTCAGAATTAAGAACGTTCTGAAACTTTCTAAGATCAAAGGCTAAAACTCAATGATTTTTACTTTTGTTTTAGCTAAATTTAATTTTTAGGTTTCTTTGCTTATATTCATTTAATATAATTAATAAGTATTGCTTCATATTACGTGCAGTCTATACCTCCATCCCTCGGGGAACTTCCATTATAAAACATAGTTAAATGGAGATACATTGCTGTTTGTGGTTTGGCTTGTTTTTATTCCTCTCTATATATGTTAGGGAATTGGTAGCTTGGAAAACAAGAATTGTTTAGTAGAAGGAACAAGTTATCTACAGAAAAGAAGAAGGCTAACTGGTTGGATGATATTTTTTCCTCTTCTGTTTTAGAATGTGTAAGATAATTTTAGGACTATATGCCAGTGAAAATCTTAGATATAGGTGGGTTATTATTAGCATTTTCACCTGATAGTTTTAGTTAAGTGATTTTTTTTGTTGTTGTTTCCCAAGGTGTTTTTTTCTTTTATTTTTATCATGATATGCTTCATTTTATTTTTTACTGTTTTACTGTGGTGCTGAGGATTAAATTTAGGGCCTAGTACGTGCTAGGCAGGAATCCTGTCACTGTGATATATTTCCAGCCCCCAGTACTAACTCATGTTTGAGCCGTTCCTTTCCCAGCTCTGCCAGGGCTAGGACTTCAGATGTGTACTTTATCTACATTACAAGTATTTGAACTCTGTTATTTTTCTGTCTGGCTTTGCACTGGTCCATACACCATTGAGTAGGATATATCTTTCTTTGTATCTTTTCTTTGAGTTATAATTCCTTTATCAATGTTTTCTTATTGATGAATGGAAGAAGCTGTGTTTCAAATGATTAATACACTGAATCTTTAGTGTTTTGCCCTCTGCTCTCTAAGTTTTTGAGAATCCCAGTGTTTATGGGAAAGAATAACTAGTATTTGTCTACCACATTAACCTCTTGGGCAGAGAATGGACAATGTCCTATTTAAGCAGTGACTCCTGAGCCTTGATTTAAAGTTTCAATGCCATTTTATTTTGAAATTGAGCTATCCTGTTTTAGATTTAGTTTAATTTTGTTGGGTCATATTTATTCTTTTTCTCTTTAACTAAGATTATAGTACCTTATTGAGAACCAAACATTTTTTTCACCATAATTATGTAAGACTGAGTGCATACTCTAAATCTACAACAGATGAAGTGATATTGTCATTTTTTTAATCTTAGGAATTCCGGCCCATATTGACACGCATTCTGCATTTGAGGATGAGATTATTTCTCTCAGTTTGGGGTCAGAGGTAAGTGCTGAAGCATTTTTTTCCTTCTTTTTCTTTTTTGTAAATTAGCTTTTGGCATATTTTTACTTTCACAGTGCCTTGTTTCCCCCATGAGACTATCCACATTCCAATTGAAATGAATTAAGATTTTTAAATGAAAAGGGCATGTTTTTACTAGAGTGGGTAATTTTTACCCCTTTTCTTTTAGATGTCTGACATTTTACCTTGTAGATCATCACATTCCGGGAAATATATTTATGTGTACATTTCACATTAGCAGTTAGGTGAAATACACATTTCTCTGGTGCAGTTGGCCAATTTTTAACTTACCTTTGTTGCATTGCCATCTGGTGGTAAGAGGTAGTCACTGCATGAAATATGATACTATAATGACAGAATTGAAATATACATGACTAGGAATTCTACTCAATTATTTAAGTTTATTAATTTATTTATTTTTGGTATTGCTTTTTAGACATAGTTTTTTTTTTTGGCTTTGAGCTCTCTTTGTACACTAGACTTGCCTGAAACTTATAAAGATCCATCTGTCTCTACCTCTTGAGTGCTAGGATTAAAGCATGTGCCACTATACCTGCCCACATGGTAGACCTTATTACTTAGGTACCTTGAGTCAGACATTGTATAAAGTTTAGCAGAGGATCATTTCTGTCACTTTAGGAGAAGGAAAGGCCCTATATTATTCTGTGCTTGATAGTTGCAGCTTGTTTGAGCTGCTAAACATGCAGGATCATGATTTAATGTGGTTAATGTAAGCCTCTCAACAAAGAAGTGACCAGGCCCCACCCCCAGACTATTCTGACAACCAGACCTAGCCTCTTGAGGTATGTGGTCAGGCCTTGTTCTCCAGAGTACTTTAATGGTTTTAATGGTCTTTTCTAGCTCTCGGAGATGCAGGTGGCCAAGCTATACCCTACAGAAAAAAAAAAAAAGCCCAATTTGGCTACAAAATCCCACTAGTTTGTCTAAAGATCAAGCCAGAGAATCACAGCAATCCCTGAGTTTTCCCTAAGATCAGATCAGGCCATCTAGAAAGGTCCTCTTCCCAAGAAACCCTATATAAAGCCTGCCTCCTGTTCAGTTTTTTAGTGCTTCTCTCTCAAGTAGAGGCAGTCACCCTCTTGTGTCTTTCCCAATAAATTTCTTGTGTAAGTTTTGTAGGGTATTCCTGAGCTTCCAACTACCAAGATACTTTTCTCTTAGAGCTGTGATACATACAGCACATGCAAGTTACAGTGGACTTGCAGACAAATAAAAAATAAATGAATTCGAAATAATTCTTGAAATATTAAGATCCTCTGATCTAACTAGTGGTTGCTTCAAAATTTGATGTCTTTGCTCCTACCCATTGCTTCCCTAATCCCTGGCCACCAGGGAAACTCTTGTGGGCCAGAACTTCTCAATAACACCCCAGTTTGTTGGACACCCCTATCTACAAATCCTACCCCAACCCCTAAATTGTCTGATCATCCAGCAACCTCAGCGGTTCACTGAGACCCACAATTCATCAGCCCCTATTGGATCAAGAGGCAACTGCAGCAGCTACTTGAGATCCATAGTTTGCCAGCACCTATTGCATCAAGAGTGACCTCAGCCGCTCCCTAAGACCCACAATTCATTAGCCCCTGTTGAATCAAGTGTGGCTCCCAGAGATTCAGAGATCGTGAGCTCTTATTGGATCAAGAGCTCCTGCTGGATCAAGAGCTTATATTGGAACAAGATTTGATCCCTTAAACATAGAAACAGCCAAGAACAGCTCACTGAGACACAGAATACGTCACGCACAGGTGGACCAAGAGCTCAGATTGGACCAAGAGAGGCTTCCTGAGACACAGACGCAGCCAGAGGAGATTACACCAAGAATATATCCCTGAGATATGAAAAATACTTTATTGATCTGAGGAGGCAATGGGCAGAAATCAGTGCAAGAATACATATAACAACATAAAAAACAATATGGCACCACCAGATTCTGATGGTTCTACAACAGCAAGAAGCAGAAGGAAATAACCTTAAAAACAACTTTATAAAGATAATAGCATGAAAAGAGAAAATGAAAAACTGCTTTAAAGACATAGAGGAAAAGACAGACAAAAAAATTTGAAGAGATCGACAAATCCTTTAAAGAAAATAAAGAAAACCAACAAAAATCAATCAAACAGGTGAAGGAAACATTTCAAGACTTAAAAATTGAAATAGAAGCAATAAGGAATACACAAACTGGAAAACTGCTGGAAATGGAAATTCTAAGTAAACAAACAGGAACTACAGATTTAAGAATAACCAAGTGAATGCAAAAAATGGAAGAGAGCATCACTGGTGTGGAAGATTTGATAGTGGAATTAGATTCATCCTATAAACCTGAAAGAAAAAAATCTCATGATCATCTCATTAGATGCTAAAAAGCTTTTGATAAAAATCTAACATTCTTTCATGATAAAGGTCCTGGAAAGATCAGGAATACAGGGAAAAATTCCTAAACATAACAAAGGCAATATACAACAAGCCTAGAATAAACTTCAAAGTAAATGGAGAGAAAGTCAAAGAAAGTCCACTAAAATCAGAAATAAGACAGGGCACTCTCCCCATATATTTTCAATATAATTCTAAAAATTTTGGCTAGAGCAATAATATAACAAAAGGAGATTAAGGGAATACAAATTGGAAAGGAAGTCAAAGTATCACTATTGCAGATGATATGATTGTATCATAAATGACCCCCAAAATTCTACCAGGGAACTCCTATAGCTGATAAACACCTTCAGCAATGTAACAGGATACAAGATTAACTAAAAAAATTAATAGCCCTTCTATACAGAAATAATAAAAGAGCTGAAAGAGAAATTAGGGCAACATCACCATTTATAATAGCTGCAAATAACAGTAGATATCTCAGATATCTTCACTTCTAACCAAAGAAGTGAAAGACCTGTATGACAAGTCATTGAATAAAAATTGCGGAAGATGTCAGAAAGTGGAAAGATCTCCCATGCTTTTAGATAGGTAGGATTAACATACTAAAAATGGCAATCTTACCAAAAGCAAATTATAGATTTAATGTAATATCTATCCTATCAAAGTCCCAACACATTTATTCATGGATGCTGAAAGAACAATACTTGTATTGGATAACAAAAAACCCACGAGGCATCATCATCATTGAGTCAAGCTCTACTATAGAGCTACAATAATAAAAACTGCCTGGTACTGGCATAAAAAGTGACTTGTGGATCAAGGGAATCTAATAGAACACACTGACATTAATCCACACACCTATGAAGACCTGAGTATTGGCAAACAGGCAAAAAATATAAAATAGAAAAACAGATAGCATCTTCAACAAATGGTGATGGCATAACTGGATGGTCATATGTAGAAGAATGCAAATAGATCCGTATCTATCACCCTGCACAAAACTCAAGTCCAAGTGGATCAAAGACCTCAGCATAAACCCCCGCAAAGTGGGAAATAGCCTTAATTACATTAGCACAGGAGACCACTTTCTATAATACCAGTAGCACAGACACTGAGAGCAACAATGAATAAATGAGACCTCCTAAAACAGAAGTTTTTGTAAGGCAAAGGACATGATCAATAAGACAAAAATGACAGCCTACAGAATGGGAAAAGATCTTCACCAACCCTGTATCTGACTGAGGACTGATCTCTAAAATATATAGAGAACTGAATAAATTAGAGGTCAAAAAAACAAATAATCCAGTTTAGTAATGGCTACAGAGCGAAATAGGGAATTCTCAACAGAAGAATTTCAAATGGTTGAAAAACACTTAATGAATTACTCAACATCCATAGCCATCAGAGAAATGCAAAGCAAAACAACTCTGGGATACCATCTTATACCTGGCAGAATTGTTAAGATCAAAAACACAGATGACAGTCTATGTTGGAGGGGACGAAAAGCACAGGGAATGTTCCTCCAGTGCTGGTAGGAATGTAGACTTGTATAGCCACTTTGACAATCAGTATAGTAGTTCCTTAGAAAACTGGGCATCAATTTATCCAATGATCCAGCAATACCACTATTGGGCATATACCCAAAGGAGGCACATTCTTACTCCAAGGGCATTAGCTCAACTATGTTCATAGCAGCAATAAGCCAGAACCTGGAAACAACCTAGATACATGTCCCTCAACAGAAGAGTGGATTAAAAAATTGTGATACTTTTACATAATCAGCAGTAGAAAGATGACATTCTGAAATTTCCAGGCAAATGAATAGATCTGCAAAGTATCATCCTCAGTGAGGTAACCCAGACCCAGAAAGATAAGCATGGTATATACTCACTCATAAGTGGATTTTAGATGTAAAGCAACAGATAACTAGGCTACAGTCCACAACCTCTGAGTACCTAGGTATCAGGAGGAAGCTAAGAGACATTCATAGATCCCATTGGGAAGGGGAAATAGAAACAATCTCCTGAGTAAATTGGGATCAAATGGAGAAGGAACAAGATGAGATGGGAAGAAAAATTGGAGAGGGTGCCAAAACTGGTCTTCCCCTATTTAATAATTTGGTAATGAATGATGATCCCAATTGCCATTGTAGAACCTTCATCCAACTGATGGAGGCAGATGCAGAGATCTCTGCCCAAACGATGGTTCAAGCTACTGGCCCAGCTGTAGAGAGGGAAGAGAAATTACATGAGCAATGGGATCAGGATCATGATAAGGAGATGCACAGAATATGCAGACCTGTTCTTTTGGGAGCTCACAGATTCTGAAATGCCAACTGAGGAACATTTGTAGAATGAATCTAAACCTTCTGAATATAGATGACAGTTGAAGGCATGAGCAGTGTGTGGATCTTCTTGTACTTGAACCAGCATGAACTGGCTTCTTGGAGCCCACAACCTGGAGAGGAATACCTTACTCAGCCTTGATACTGGGGGAGGGACTTGATCTTTCCTCAACTGGATATGCCCGACTGAATTGATTTCTCCTTCTTGCCCTTTTGAGGAGATGGGGTGGGGAGAGGCTTGTGGAAACTGGGAGGAGAGCAATGGGGAGGAGTGGTACACATGAGAATAAATTTTTAAATGAAAAAATTAAAACAAAACCAAATTTGATGTTTCTTCTGGAAGCAAGTACTATTTGCCTCTTCCCCTTTTCTCCTCCTTCCCTCTTATTTTTGCCTTTTTCCCTATATCTGTATAGTATCTAACTCTATAATGTAAGCACCCTTATGCCATGGAACTTATCAGGCCGCTATATTTATATATTTAGGTAATGTTTATTATTTCAAAGCCACTTACGGTATAGAGGGTATTTAGAGGGGAAAAGGGAGAAACAGTGC
>PVIH01029708.1:0-13220 GCA_004025045.1 Sigmodon hispidus
CATCACCACCATCATCATCACCACCATCATCACCACCACCATCACCACCATCATCACCACCATCACCATCATCATCACCACCATCACCACCACCATCATCACCATCACCACCATCATCATCACCACCATCATCACCACCACCATCACCACCATCATCACCACCATCACCATCATCATCACCACCATCACCACCACCATCATCACCATCACCACCATCATCATCACCACCATCATCACCACCACCATCACCACCATCATCACCATCATCACCACCACCACCATCACCACCATCATCACCATCATCACCACCACCACCATCATCACCATCATCACCACCACCATCACCATCATCACCATCACTACCACCATCACCATCATCTCCATCACCCCCTTGATTGTTTCCCCTAGGGAGACTGAGTCCTAGAAGCTTCCTGGCCAGTTTCCTCTTTCTACACAGGAGCAATGAAGCCCAGAGCATTTATATAGCTGACCCAAGGCCACTGAGATGTGAGCAGAGGTAGCCTACCCTGGCCCCTTGCATGGGTCTCTGGCCCTCCAGTGTTATCCAGTAGAGAAATGTTCTCACAGTCTGAGGCAGGCTTGGGCTGAGGAGGCATTCCCTCTGTGTTCAGTTACCATCAGCAAAACCACGGAGAGAATCTCTGGAGTAAACAAGTTGCATTTTTGACAGAGATGGAAACTGACTCATAGGAAATAAGCAACTCCAAGTACACTGTCCCGTTAGGTATGAAGCGAGTCAGGTTTCGGCAGCATGGCCAAGAATGCTGTGGCTTGCTACAAAGGGATGACGCCATCTATGGAGGAGCTGGCGCAGGGGTCACAGGCCTGGAAGCACTCCGTGGGAACTCTGACCCTCCCTCAGCGTGTGTCCTGTGCCAAGCCCCACCCCACTGGCACCCACAGCTCTTCTGGGATCCTCTACTCATGGGCACAGCCTGGCAGCTGGCACTGGCCATGAGCAAGATCCTTGCAGGGGCTGCTGGGAATTGGGTCCTAGTTTGGTTCTGAGTATGAACTGTAGGTTTGGGCCCATCTGAGTGAGACAGACCTTTCTCTGTACCAATATGGCCAGGTACCATGGTTGAGAGGATGTGATGGCACCATCTGCAGGAGTAACTAAAATAAGTCCTGACACATGGGGTCCCAGGCTGAGAAAGGGCTGATGTGAGACAAGCATGCTGGGAGCATAGTTGGATCACCTCAGAACCACCCAGCCTCCAAGAGCTGCAAAGCACAGCCATCAAGGCCATGTAGAAGCCCAGAGGTAGAGAAAGGTGCCCTGAACTTAAGGTCCAGCCCCTGCCCGCCACCCTTTCTGCCCGTCCTCAGGGAGACTGAGTTGCATTCCTGCTGATAATATTCTAGCCACAGCCTCCTGTGGTACCTAGAATTCATGTCCCTGGAATGGGATTTACCCCATAGGCCCATGGTTGCTGCTTGGCATTTGGGTGAACCTGCCAGCAGGATCTCAGCTGAGCCCTGTCTTCACTGGCCATATCCATCACACCTCACCCCTTCCCATGGAACCCACTATTACACTCACCCTGGAGCTCTTCCCTCCTCCCAGAGCACAAGCAGACCCGAGATCCCCCTCTGAGATGAGCAGGCACACAGATGACCGAGCTCTCTAGATTTGCTGGATCATGGTAGAAGCAGGTCCCCAGCTGAATCACAGTTAAAAACACGAGGCATCGCTTCCATGTGATGGGTGCAGAGAGGGGGGAGAGCAAGATATGAAGAGAATGGGGCCTTGCCAAGTTCTCCAGTCTGTGTCCCACCTCTGAGGGAGGAGCATCTGTCTGTCCTCTGAGGTGGAACTGTATGACCTCAGTAACAAGTCTGGCTTGGTACTGAGGGTCTCTGCGCATGTGTGATTGCATGCATATGTTACGTGTGTGTGTGTGTGTGTGTGTGTGTGTGTGTGTGTGTATGTGTGTGTGTGTGTAAATCTGAAAAAGTCTGGCCATGTGTTATAGATGTTACCCCTTTCTAAAGACAATAAAGCTTTAAGCTGTCCCCAGCTTTTCAGCATGTGAACAGAGCTTTCTTCAGTACCTGTGGACCCTCATACTCCATAGCTGTGATCTGGGATTTGAGCATGTTCATACTACATACCTGTCATGGAAGAGTTTAAATCATCTCAGCCAGCTACCTGGTGAACACTGAGGGTGTAACCCACACACCACGGCTAGAGGCTGGCCCTCTAGACACTTCCCACCCTTTGTTCTTATATTGATGTTGAGAAGCCTTATTCTGCCTGAATTTGATGCTCTTCACATCCCCTGTAGGATTTCTCCCTACAAGTGGGACCCGGGCTGAAGCATCTAACACCCATAAGCACAGAGCAAGGTGCCAGTGGGCTGTGCCAGCTGTGACTTGATTTTGGGGTGCTGACATGTCTGCTGCCTCACCCTGTCCAGCATCTTTTGATACTGAAAGAAGAAAAGATCAAAGTCTAGAATCATGGGAATGTAGACCACAGGCTACTTTACAAGACACTCATAATATAGCCTTTATCCAAAAATGAGGACTTGATGCGACCAACCAGCAGGTCACTCCTCACCTTTGACCCCTCAGAAAAAGATCTAGGGCTACAATGGTGAATAAAGCCACCAAAGAGGGTGACAGAGCATTGAGTCCAGTATTAGACTGGGCATGTATGTGTCTCATAAAACCTGGAGCACAGGCCTGAAGGTTTTGGGTGAGTCAGCACCCCAGAGTATGCATCTCCCAGGAGTCGGTGGATGGGACCTCATGGACTCATGGTCTTTGCAGATACAATTAAAGCAAAGCTCTCAAGATGATGTCATCCTGAATTAGGGTGGACCCTCTATCCAGTGATAAATGTCCTTTCAGAGATGAGAAACCGATACTGTAGGCTGTCCGCTCCTGTCTGCCTGTGGTCTCCCAGTCAGGATCCTCTTCTTTTGTAAGAGCAGTACCAGTTAGAAATCAGTGAGAAGTGCTTTTGGCTGGGGATGCTATCAGCACCATCCACACCTAAGGAACACTTGTGTATCCATACTTGAGACCTTCCTTCTGCTCTGCTCTCCTGAAGCCAAGTATTGGGATGTCCTGTCCGTAGCCAGTGGCCACAATCTAATGGCTGAAAGCCACTTACTGGGTTGCCAGTGTGGTACTGAGTCACCTCATACCCTTGGTGAGGTTGGTTGCCCCAGGACAACATATTCTCTATCTCAGATATGTTCTCTGTCTCTCTGTCTCCCCTCACCCTCTCATGTTCTCTGGCTCAGCATGCTTCAGGATGTGTTTCATGGTTAGTATATCTCTTTCCAGGGCTAGCCTATCCTTCCCTCTGGTGCTAAGCTGCCAGGCTCCCTTGAACAGAGACATCTAAAGCCATCCGCACCTTTCCATAGAGCTAGTCTTGTTGCATGTAAAACAACAACAACAAAACCCAAACAAAAACAGGTGAATGTCTGAAACTCTGTTGCCATCACTGTGTGTGTCTGACAGGCTCCAGAGCCTCAGGGTTTGAACGCAGGTTGTTTCTGAGGGGTGCAGGTCCAGCCTGACTTCATGGCTCCGTCAGGGTGCTCTGAGCCCCCACCCTTGCCTCTCCCATCTGGGGTTTAAGTATTTCATCTGTTTATCCTGCTGTGGTGGCCATGCTGGAATCAGATGGGAACAGGCCTGTGTTCCTTCCAGCATCTCTAGCAAAGATTCTCCAACCTCTGCAGCTTTCTGGCTGCTGGCTGTCCATTTGTTTGTGTCTGTCTCTCTGTCTGCCTTCATGATCCCATCTTTCCCTCTCTGTGGAGACCTGTACCCCTCTGACGAGTGTGCCAACCCTAATGTAACATGATCTCAATTTAGACTGATCACGTCAGCAAAGACCTTTTTTGCAGGCTCCAGGGGCCTTAAGTTTTAGGAACAAATTCTACAGATTTGGAGGCAGATAGAAGGCAGTTACCCACAGCCAAGACCTGCGTTCTTCAACAAATCAGAGCTAAGCTGAACTCTACCAACATGCTCAGCCAGACCTGGGATCTTCTACAAATCAGAGCTAAGCTGAACTCTACCAACATGCTCAGCCTTAGACCTTCTGATTCATTCTTTGTCTCCCCCATGTTGGCCAGTAGCCCAAGCACCCAACATAGGTGGGCTTCAGCAAGGCACAGAGAGTGGTAGATGATGCCTGATTTTATGGTGTAGTGTGTCCATATGTCCGTGTGTCCTGCTGGGTTCACAGCCAGGGCTGTGATGCTCCTTGTATCTCCCGCTGCCCAAGCCTCTCCGGTGAGACTCATCTGGAGCAGTGATCAGAACAGTCCTGGCAAAGCTGTCAAATGAGCTCTCTGCCTCTGCTAATGATGATGCCTGCCGTGGGCGTGGTCCTTCCCAAAGTGATTTCCCAGCCCCAGACTGTACACCATGCTCAGCAACAGACAGCTCCAGGGCCCCGGAGGGAGGAGACCACTATCATGAGAACTTCCTCCCAGGCTTCTGGCTCCTTCCCAAGTCCAGACCCAGGGAGTCCCACACCTGGACCAGTTGGATGGATTCTAGCCTCCCATTTCTTCCTCCCTCAGGCAAAGGTGGCCATGCTGTGGCCTCTGTACCTTGGGCTTTGCATTCAGCCACTGACTATTGAAGTCAGTAACCTTCTAGACTGTGCCCTTGTGGACCGAGTGGGCACCCTCATTCTCATAGGAACCTCCAAAGAAAGAGAAGGGTGAGGAGCACCCATCAATATTGGGCAGTGCCCTTTGCCTTGGCATGGCTGGCTGGCACCAGCCATGGCTTTGGCTTTGATTACTCTGGGCCCCGTAATACAGTTATATGTCTTTGTCCTGTCCTTTGATGTCCTGGGAAATGCTTATGGAGCTAAGAAGATTTTAGGTGTTGTGTAATATTCTGTTTGAATTTGAAGAAGCCTGTGTGAGGTCAATGCTGGAGTGCTAAAAGAAGGGATCTTTTGTTAACTGTGCCTCCCCATGCAGGGGCTGAGCAGGGTTGCAGGTCAGATGCAGACCACATTCTCTCCTGCCATAGATTTGTGCTTCAAACAACCCATGCCACTCTAGCACCTAGTGCTGGTGTCAGGAACAAGGCAAGCTGGCCATGAACTCAGCTCCACATGAGGTCAGTGAAAGTCACTTGGTGGTGCTCAGTAGACAGATGGCTTGGTTCAGAATTCCAAGATGCTAATATTTGTGCAGTCACATGGTCATGCCACTGCCACCATCCTGTAACTCTGGAGGACTCTATCATCTCTAGAGTAGACCCTGATGCATGAGCACCGGTCCCTGAACCCTCAGCAGCCCTCACCCATTCCCTATCTTTAATAATTTGGGGAGGTTTCTCTCTAGTAAGTGAACTGGATGTTGTTAGTTTCTGGTGTCTGTCACTCCATGCTTGTTTGCTGGTGTCAGAACTTGGTTCTTTTGTGACTGAGAAATATTCCACTATGTGATGAGGGATGGGGTGTCTAGATGAGAAGTGAGGGACATTTTGCTTCTGGCTGTCATGATGCTATGAATATACATCTTCTCTAAGCCCCAAGGTATCCCATGGGCTAACTACCTTTCAATACTGCAAGTGGCCCATTGGTACCTCCCAGTAGTCAGGGAGAGGCTTCCACCTCCAGGTAGGCAGAGATTCTGGGGCCTGGCAGTGATGCCCTACCCACAAAGATGTACTGCTACAAGGCCCTATGTTGAGTCTAGTTTGGAGGAGGGAGCTCTGTCATTGACTGGTGATATTTGCTCCAGCAACCTAGAGGCTTAACATGAATTCTCCTGCCAGACCGGCTGTCCCTCTGCTCCAGCAGGATGGAAAAGGAAAGGCTGTCTTGCTAATAGCTATGTCTCTATCCCCATCTGGGATATTTTCTATCCTCCTTAGGACTCTGCCATTTTAAATGAGCTGCAGAGTCCCCAAGTACAATTTAGCTATCATAGAAGGACCACATGGGCCCCAGGAGAACCAAGTCAAATGCAGGCTGACTGCTGAACTGGGAGAAGCTGTGTTCATCTGGAACCTGTGCAAGTATCTTGACTTGGAACTATGGTTTTTGCAGATGTGACTAGTTACAGTGAGACGCTGTCCATATCCCTATCAGAAGGAAGGAAAGGCAGAGTCTGGAACAGTGTTTTCATAAGCCAGTGACATTAGCAGTGGGCAGGGAGGATCCTGCCCTGGAGCCTGAGGACAGAACATGGCAGCCATACCTGGGTTTCAGGCTGTGCTTGTGGATCCGCCCAACCCTCCCAGCTGCTTTGATGTTTTCATTGTTCAGTGAGAGCAGAGGTGTGGAGTAAGAAAGCTCCAGCTCAGGAGATACCTCAGAACAGACTATCACCTGGAGTATGGGCCTCCACCCCAGGGTGTCGTCTAGCCAGCGTGATTCTGTGACTGAGCCTCCCCTATGTGGACTGTCCACAACATCTCTTTGTTACAGGAGTTGGCCTCATATTTCTTTCTTTTTTTTTTTTTTAAAAAAAGCTTTATTTATTTATTATGAATACAATATACAGAAGAGAGCACCAGATCTCATTATAGACGGTTGTGAGCCACCATGTCATTGCTGGGAGTTGAACTCAGGACCTCTGGAAGAACAGTCAGTGCTCTTAACCTCTGAGCCATCTCTCCAGCCCCTGGCCTCACATTTCTACTCTCTGAATCAAAGGGAATTTTCTCACAGCCTTATACAATGTGCCTTGTGGGGAGAGGACACAGTGTGTCGGGGAGCGGGTCACAGCTTGTGGTGTTTCAATGTCTCCATGTGTCACTCGCCACTCTCTACAAGCAGAGGCTCCTCTTTTATGGGATATTTAACAGATAAAGACATCAAGGCTGGGGCTGCAGAGATGGCAGCTGACTGTCAAGAGCACAGGCTGCTCTTCAAGAGGACCTGGCTTCAGCTCCCAGCATCCGTTCACACGGCAGCTCACAACAGTCTGCCAGCGGATCTTACAATCACACCAGTGTGCATAAAGTATTTTAAAAAGTAAAAAGGAAAGAAGGAGGGAGGTAGGGAAGGAGAGGCAAGGCAAGAGAGAAAGAAAGAAATTGAGGCTAAGAATGACCATTTGTCTGAGGTAACCCAGTCAGACCCAAGATGCAACCCTGCATCTAAATCACCTCCTAACACCCACCACCCTAGGGACTCCCCTGGAAGCCCAGCAAGGCGAGGGAGGGTTAGAACTTGGCCATGCCTTCTGTCTCTGTAGAGAAGTCAAGGGAGCTAGGAAATGAGGGGATCCTGTCCTTGAAATGGCAGCCACCAGGAAGTCTCATCAAGGCACCCCAATATACCACTCTACTGGACCCCCTCCCCCCAGCTGGCGTTGTCAACAACAGAAGCAGTTGTAGCTAAGGCCATCGTGGAAGGGGGATCAAGCTATTCTGTGGGTCACAGGGCAGCTGTCCACCCACTAGGACAGAATAGGCTAGTGGGAACATGAGCAGGAGGGCAGGCCTGAGCCTGAGTGAGGGGGCCCCAGATGTGTGACCAGGTGGGTGAGGCAGGCAGTGCAGAGACAAGAACTTGGATTCTCTTCTGAGGGTACAACGATCTGTGTGGTGTTAAGCAGAATACTGGGATCTGAGCCCAGGACACTGGCCCTAGGAGGTTAGCATATTCTCCGCCCTCACCCCTGTCCACCCACCAGGAGGCCCCTTCCCAGCATGCAATCCTGCCCTGCACACTAGCAGGGCAGCAGTATATAGGAGGGGCATGGAACAATAGTGATAGGAATGAGCCAAGTGTAATAAGCCAGGTGTCGCAGGGCACATGTTCAGAGTCCCAGAGATGCCCATCTGCCATCAGCAACCTCTGGGTGGTCATCCACAAGCTTTGTGGGGGTGGGCAATGCTAGGATCTGAAGGCCCTGGGGAGCCGAGTCTGGACTGATTACTGAGCACATAAGGAAACTGAGGCTGGGGGTAGGGCTGGGGGCTCTGTGCCACAGAGCTCAGAGGAGGTGGATGTGTAAGTGGGGTCTCCCTGAGAACAGAATCTGCTGGGGGTCAGAGTGCTGAGTAGCCATGAGAGGAGGGACTTCCGGGAGGGGAGGGTCCTAGGTGGGTCAGGATGAGACACAGCTGCAGAGTCTCGGTCGCCCCTGCCTGCTGTTCGATGCCTGTCCTTTAGTGCCCAAAACTCAGCTTTGCGTGTAAAGCCCAGATAGCAAACCTTGCAGCTTGCCTGGCCACATATGGTCTCTGTTACGTGGTCCATTTTATTATTATAATCTTAAAAAAAAAAAAAAAGCAAATGTGAAAGCCGTGCTGAGCTCTATAGAATGGGCCTGGCTGAGGCTGTTAATTTCCTCAGCCCACTGCCAACAGCTCCTTGCCTTGTGGGCGGGTGGACATGAAGCTGGGTGGGGAGCCTCCCCAGGGAAGGCCTTGTTTGTGCTGATGAGGACCCCACTTCCACTCATGCTGAACATTCTGGGCTGGGGACACTCAGGGAATAGAACACCCCCAATTTCTGCACTCTGTCTAGAGACATACCAGATCCCTGGATTCCAAATCCAAGACTCTGGGGAAGGGACCACCTGAGTCTGCCTCAACCAGGGACCGTATGTCAGGAAGCTAAGTCACCGTGAACTAAAGTGAGACACCTAGGCAGTGTCATGGTACTCAAGATGTCCCTTCCCTGAGGATGTGCTGAGAGGTCAGAGGGAATGGCCCCCTTCAAACCAAGTCAAGCACAGCCAGGCAGTGCAGCTTCTGAGCACTGGCCCAGCAGCCTCTAAGCTCTCTCTGCTGACCTTGAGTTATCTCTAAAAGCCCCAGAGGTCACCCTATTCCTACCCAAGAGGGAATGGGCTACTCAGGGCTCCAGCCACCAGAATGCATTGCTTTGAGAGCCAAGTGCAGCTCATCCAAACAGCTAGGCTCTAGGAACTCTTAGCATCAACTGAGCCAGGAATGTGCTGGGGCAGGATTCTGCCTTTGTGGCCCCACTCAGTGGAGGAGTCGGAAGACTCCTGTGGCTTTGGAGGTTAACGTGTTTAAGGAAAGAAATGCCATTTCTTCCTAGCAGACTTTGGAGGAGGCAGGGATGGGCTGTGGGAGGGGGCACTGCTTCTCGCATCTCCTCTCCAAGAGAACTTGTTCCGGGCTGTAGGCCAGGTCTCCACTCCGCTCCTCTGACATCATCTCCACTTCCTTTCGCATCCACTTGCATTCCTCACCCTGAAGGCAGATGCCTTTGTCCCAAGGCATCCCTACCACCTCATTGGACAAGTAGATGAGAGGCTAGAGGAGACAGGACGACCGGATCCATCTGGGGAAGGACTCTGTTTTAGGCCGGCCTCTGTGAAGCAGGGCAGCTGACCAAGCCATGTGGAGGGAGGGGCTTGAGCAGCCAATGGCTTCTGGATACACAATGACCAAGGATGGGGAGAGGAGGTTATTGGAGGCTGCAGCCAGGTGAAAACTGATTGGGTAGGTGACTCAGATGGCACATGGCAGTGGTCAAGGTCATGTAGGGTAGGAACAGCTCAGGGGTGCTGACTGGATGGGAGGACAGGAAGGTGTGGGAAGTTTTGAGATCGCCTCTTATAGTTCACAGATTCTTGCAGCACCCTCGCTCCCAACCCCCACATCCCATCCCCAGCCCCTGTGACTGTGGCTAGTGTTCCACCAACCTCTTGCTCTGTGCGGGCATTAAAAATCAATCATGAGCAGTCTTCTGAGGCTAGGGGGAGCCTGGGGATCTTCTAGTGCTAGTCCTCCTCCTCCAGCTGGAGGGAGTCGGCGAGGCAGGTTACAGCAATAGTTCTTACACCCCTCAAGTGCTCCCGTCAGCTTACTGCCTAGAGCTGAAGTGAGGCCTGAGTTGACCCCACTGTCTCTGGTTCCTCCTCTGCTTATGGCATCCATGCAGCCTCTGGAGATCTGTGAGGAAGGTGGAGGAGGAAGCCGTTACACATGCTAAGGTACAGACCTAGATGAGATGGAAGAGCAAGCCGGCTTCTCTCTGCATTCATATCTGCATTGGATGAGGGGAACTCAAGAATGTAGAAGAGAGTGCTGACCTCCTGGCTACACCGAACAGCATGGGCCACACGTGTTGCCAGCAGCCTCCAAACCTTTGTTCATGCAGATGAAGGATACGTGGGTAGACAGCAGGCCTGAGACGAGCTGTCCTGGGTCCCCGAGAGGTGACAGTGACGGTGACGTCAAGGCTGGGCTCAGCATGCAGCATCTGTGTCCTCATATACCCCACCACCTTGCATGCATCCTGCCTCCGGTATACTCACAGGGACCAGCGTGGCTGCAGGGCTCACTCAGCAAGATGGCTTTCTTTCGTATGGCCCTCACAGTCCTAGGAGACTATGTTGTCTCTCAAGCCTCCACCCTCAGCTTCAGGATGCATAGGACAACCCAATGTCACCTGCATGAGTTCTGCCGCAGTGGCTGGGTAGGCTCTGTGCTGAGCACACACCCGGGCTCACAGCCCTGGCAGAGGCCTCATGTTCCACACAGAGGATAGTGGACAGAGGAGGGATGGTGTCCTAGTTAGGGTTTCTTTTCTTTCTTTAAAACAACAGCAACAACAAAAAAAAAACCATTATGACCAAAAGCAACTTGGGGAGGAAAAGGTTTTATTTTACTATTTCGTCTTGAAGCTCTCGGGTCACATTCTGTCACTCTCAGGGAAAAAAATTGAAGTTGATATCATGGAGGAGTGCTGCTTGGTGACTTGTACCCCTGGATGGGTCAGTTTACTTTGGGATACTCCCCAGGACCACATGCCAAGGGACAATAAATCAGTCATTCTTGGGCCTTCTAACAAAATCATGAATCAAAAAAATAGTTCACAGTTTTGCCCACAGCCCAGTCTGATGGAGGCAGTTTCTCAACTGTGATTCCTTGCTCTGAGATGACTCTAGCTCTAATCAAGTTAACAAGTAAGTAAATAAACAACTAATAATAAAAAATAAAGATCAACATAGTTGGGGATAGACACCACATTGGCAAATGTCTGCCCACTCATCCACATGTGTAGGGTGGAGCCATCTCCCTATGTAAAGGCAGTGGTGAGGGTTTGCTCCTCCATACCCGCTATAGGGCGGTGACCAAGGAAGGACCAGGCTGAGGGATCCTGTTCTTGGAAACCAGAATTTGAACCTCCTATATGTGTGGGAGAGCAGGAGGGCAGCCTCCATCCTCAAAGAGGCCTCTGGAGTGGGAGGAAGTCTGAGCAGAGACTGAATCAGCACTATTCCGAGAATACACAGGACTCAGAGGCTGTACAGGCTGCAGGTTCTGAACCTACTGTAGTGATATATTTTATATTTAATAAAATCATCCTGGAATATCAGGGAACAGATCCACCCACAGTCAAGCCAGGCAGAGGTGGTGCACACCATGAGTCCCAGCACCTGGGAGGCAGAGGCAGGAGGATCTCTGTGAGTTCAAGGCCAGCCTGGTCTACAAAGTTAGTTCCAGGACAGCCAGGACTGTTGGACTGTTACACAGAGAAACCCTGTCTCAAAAAAGGGGGCGCTGCGGAGATGGCTTTGTCCTCTGACATTCTGATTTTATTGAATATAAAATATATCATCCCAACCCAGCTCACTGTGGAAGTGTGCTGAAGAAAAGGTGAGGTGCACCCTCACCCCGGTCCCTTGCAAACTGAAAACATCACACAAAGCCATAATCAGCTAGGCAGGTGAGTAAGTGCCTGTGTACACCTGCACAATGCATCTGCACCCTTGGCTACATCTCTATGGAAGACACCTGGAGACCCAGACTTCCTAGCAGCCATGGGCATACTCCCAGCTCAGGCCTGGAGTATTCACATGTCTCCAAGCAATGTCCAGCACACACTTGGGAAACTGCCCCATTGGGGAATTCCCAAAGGACAAGCCACAGGACCATGGACCATCTCTTAGTGTCAAAAGCAGGGAGATGGTTGAAGTGTGTGCAGCACACACACGGATGCTATGGTGTCAGAGGAACACGAGTGCCAGCTGAATGACTTCCAGTACCCGAGGCTGTAGCCACTGAAGTAAGAAAATAAATAACAGTGTAGGGTCATAACCCAAAGCATAAAATAAATACCCGCAAGTCCATAATGGTCTAAACAAACTCCCAAATGAATAAATAATAAGTACAGGACAGTAAATGGTTCCCAGACACTATAAGAAAACTTATCCCACCAGAAGGGAAGGAGGATCCTTTGCCAAGTAGGAGCCATGCTGGATAGCAAGGGCTAACAGAACAGAAAGTGACTTAGTGGATAGTGACAGTTGTGAGGGCAGCCAGGGAACCAAGACCAATGTCATGGAAGGGCACACTGCTGGTATGGATGCTACCATGATATGATGAGATGACTCCTTATCAATGAAACCTCGGGGAAAGCATCCAGGTACTGCAAAGCCCCTGAGCCACACTCCTAAAACTGGCTATGGGTGCCATGCAATGAGACTAGTCTAGGAGCCTGTCATAGAGGAGTTCACGGTGATAGGTACGGCTGGGACTCCTCCCTTCTCCATAGGTCTTACACAGACAGTAGACAAGAAGTGAGGCCAGATAATAGAACCACAAGGCCCTCCCACAATGATCCACCTCCTCTGATGAAGCTTCCAACCCCTAAGGTTCTATAGTCTCACTAAACAGTGCCACCATCTGGGCACCAAGTGTTCAAATGCATGAGCCGTCAGGAGACAGTTTACAGTCATTTTACTGCCCCCTCCCCCTTTGGCATTTTTTTGTTCTAGCCTTGATTTCAAGCTGTATCAGTAGACTACTGCTGTGTAACAAATAGCCCCAGAAATCGCAGCGGCACATGGTGATAGGCATTTGTTTCTCCCTCACTTCCCTTTGGGTCGAGTAGTGTTGTTAGCCGCAGCTTCTCTCATGGCAGGCTCAGGAATCCCCAAGGGAAATTAGAAACAGCCACTGCCCAGGTCCTGTCTCAGCCTCCATTTTACCCACCTACATTCTTGTCACTAAGGCCATCCTCCTCCATAGGCAAGGACATGCTATCACTCTAGAGAGGTCAATGATAAAAGAAAAATGGTGATTTTTTTTTGCTGAAAAGTCATGTCTTCCACGCAGTTGCATTGGTGGAGGACATGGGGTGCAGCTGTGGGAGCAGTTGCATTGGTGGAGGACATGGGGTGCAGCTGCGGGAGCAGGTGTGTTGGTGGGGGACATGGGGTGCAGCTGCGGGAGCAGGTGTGTTGGTGGGGGACATGGGGTGCAGCTGC
>PVIH01029709.1:0-13207 GCA_004025045.1 Sigmodon hispidus
GGAGAAGAAGATGAATTTTCTTGAGACTCTGAGCTGCATGGGAGAGAACTCAATACACTCATGACAGACTTAGAATGTTTTTTAGTTCCTTGATTAAATAGAAGAGGTGGTACAGTCTTTAGAGTAGTTTGAAGAGGTTTCTCAGAATCTGGTGCAGGGGATGAAGTTTTTCCAGCTGGTGAAGGAGATAACAAAGGCTTTTGAATTCCCTGGATAGAAGAAGAACATCTCATAGACTCTTCAGTAGACTGTGAATGTTTCACAGGACCTTGGAAAACCAGAGAATGTTGAGCAGCATCATATAGAGAATTGGAATGTTTTATAAGTTTTGATTAGATGTCAAATTTTCTGGATTCACAGTTTTAGACATGGGCAGTCCCAGAGCTTCTCCACAACACATGGATTATTTTGCTACCTCTTGTGTAGATGGTATCATTTCTGCCTTTCTATGGACAGAAGGAGTCAATCATATTGCCCCTGAAGTACAAGGTATTGAGCTAATACCCTTTTGTTTGGATATGGACTGTCCCACATTATGTTTTTCTAATTGAGAATTTTTTCTACCCCCTTCAGCAGATGCCACTAGTTCCATGGTTCCTGGTGCCCATAGCAAAGTTCCTGTCTTCTTATGTGAAGGTATGTTAAGTCCTCCTTCCCCTTGCTCAGTTAGGTGAGTAGGTGAAGTCATTTGTAGAAATGAAGAATGATCCAGAGTCTGTGGAGCAAGTAGTGAACCTACTGTAATTTTCTGATCAGTCAGACAAGGATCCAATGCCTCTGAGACACATGGTAAATGTGGTAGATGACTTTGGACAGATAGAGATTTATAAGCCACTTGGGAACAAGTTGGAAGTTTCATAACCCCTCTAGCATGTACTAAATGATGTCTAGCCCATTCTGTAGACTTGATTATTTGCAGAGACATTTGACTAGACAGAGAAAGTCCAAGATCTCTGTGGATAAATGACAAATGTCCTAGCTTCTTCTGGTTATAACGTTTAGATGCTGAGGAACTAAAGAAAGATGGCAAATGTGCTTTTGTCCCTGGTGCAGATGCAGACAACTCTATAGTATCCTCTCCAGATGTAACAGACCACCCACCCCTTATCATAGATTCAAATGGTCTCAGGTAACTTGAGAAGATGGAGATGGTAGCAAAGATCCTTCTTCAGATAGAAAAGATCCCAATCATTCTTGAGAGAAAGGGGATTGGGATCAAGTTGTATTTGGTATTGAGGAAAGTTCTGAAGGCCTTGGAGAAAATAGAGAAATATCTGTCTTTCTTAGAGCAGATAGAGAAGACTTCACACCATCTCCTTTATTTGACAGATGGCCATGAACATTTTGAACAGCTTGGAAACCTCTCAGAACCTCTATGGAAGAAGTGCCAGATTCTACATTCCCTAATGTGGATGCCAAAGGACACAGAGTCTGTTTTTCAAGTGTGCAAATTTGTAGATAGACTTGGGTAGTTCCCAAATGTTGTAGCATCTGTGAATCAGATGAAGAAGTTTTCTGTACATGTAGTGCAGAGGATGAATCTTTAACACCTTCAATGGCAGAGTACAAAGACCATTGAGGACCCTCAGCAGATGAGGAAGACTCCAAGACATGCTTAGTTTCTGATGGTTTAAGTGACTCTGGGAAAGATGGTAAGTGCTCTGCTGCATGAAGGGAGGAATCAGAAAGTCCTTTAGATGCTTTGAAAGGCACAGGAGGTGTCAGAACCACTTGTGCTACTGGCACAAGTTAGAGAGATTTTTTGTATAGATGTGAATTTTCCCTCAGACCCTTTGGCAGATAGGGAAGGTTTCACAGCATTTACGTCAGAATTGGAAAGTGACAAAGGCCCTTAGGATTAGGAGAACTTTCTGGAGCCCTTACCAGACAAGGAGAATGTCTCTGTAGCCCTGGGTCAGATAATGAATGTCGTAGACACTTTGGTACAGATAGAGAAGGCCTTTGAAACTTTTGGCAAGATATGGAGTGCCCAAGCAGCCCTTGAGTAGATTGGCAAGGTCCCACAGTCTTTTGTTGAGATGTGGAACATTCTGTGGTCTTTTGAATGGAAAATGAATGTGTAGGACTTACCTGAGAATTATCTGCAGCTATCGGTATTTCTATGCTAGCAGTACAAGCTGCACATACCTTTTTTGTAGAAGTGAGATGATGATACTGTCTTCCTCAGATGAGGAAGTCATGAAGTTCCATTGGTCAGAAGGATCATCTCTCAACCTCTTTTTGGTATACATGGCATACCCAAGGTCTGCTTGGGTAGAGAAAGAACGTTTAATATTTCCCTCCCGAGAAGGGAATGAAACCCTCTTGTGTAGATAAGGAAAATCGGAAAGCACCTTGTTCAGATCCTAGGGCATCTCTATCAGATGGGGTAGAGTTTGATGGGACTTTTGTGCAATTTTTGACTATGGCTTTACAATAAGGGTAATTTACTAAAGCTTCCTGTGTATGTGTTGTCTCTTGTAGAGCATCATGTGCATATTTAGGGGTTCTAAATACCTCTTGAGCAGGTAAAAATGTTTTTATATTTCCTTGTGTATATGTGGAAGTCCCTGGAACACTTTCCTCAGGTGTATGAGATGATAAAGCCTTTTTTATAGAGGTGTCAGGTTTTAGAGGCAGGAGGACAGAAGAAATAGATTCCAAAGCCTCTTGATTAGATAAGATGGACCTCAGTTCTTTTGCGGTATTGTTGGAGTGTTCTGTAAACATTTGTGTGCATGTGGAAGGACTAACAGCATTTTCTGCAGGTAAAGACATGCCTGTGGTCTCTTTTGTAGTTGTGGCAAATTGCCAAAACTCTTGAGATCCTAGGCAAGTTCTCTTCTCTTCCTGTGAAATGTGTGAAGGTCCTGTGGTTTCTTGTGTGCAGGTGGATTTCAAGGACTCCCCTTCTCTACATTTGGAGATTGGAACAGATAATTGTGTGCTTATGTCACCTCCCAGAGCCACTCTATCATAAAGGGTTGGATCCAGAAATCTGTGTACAAGAGGACTATGTTCTGGAACATCTTTTGTAGATGTGTCACATCCAAGATCCTCTTTCAAAGATGACAATTTGTCTAGAACCCTTTCTGTAGATGTATCCAGCTCTGAAGTGTCTTTATCAGATAGAATAGAACCCTGAGTGTCCTGGACATACAGAGAATGTTGTGGTGTTGCTGATGAATATGTAGACATTCCAAGAGTCATTCCTACAGATATGGAAAGTTCTAGGGACCCCTGAGGAAGTAGGGAAGATTGTTTTTTCTCAGTACCCTAGGAAGAAGTGGAACTTGCATGCATCACTTTGTGTTTCTCAGCATATTTTTGGCTATTTTGGGCTTGATAACAAAACAGGAGTGCCTTTTTGACTGGCATGTCATATGTGAATCTCTCTTGTGACAGGGACAGTGTGAAGTTCCCTTGTTTAGGGGGAGCTTATCTGTATTTTCTTTTGCCACAGATGGAAAGCTCAAGCTCTGTTTGCAGAGCATGAGAACTTTCAAGTTGCCCTTTGTGAGAACTGATAGATGTTTTACACTCTGCTGTATATTTGAAAAATTCTGGAGTCCCTTTAAAAGATAGTATATGACTTGCCTCCTTTGAGGAAGATGATGAAGGTGCTGGCACATTTTTTGTATGTTGAGACGGCCCCAGATTCACTTGGGCATGCTTCAAAGTTTCTACCTCCTCTTGTGTTTGTGGAACACTCTAGGCTACATTATGAAGATGGCAAAGGGTCCTGAGCCCCTAGTGTAGATTTGCATAATTTTGTTTCTGCTTGGGCAGGTATGAATGTTGTGAGACTCACTTGGGAATTAGTGGTTGGGCTTAGGCCCCTTTGGGCTCCAATTGAAGATCTGAAAGAATTATTTAGTGGTGGCAGATGATTAGGGTTCAGTGTGGAAGTTACAAAAGTCCCCTGTTCAGAGAGGACAGGACTCAAGCTCACTTCATGAGAAGTACATTGGTTAGAGCCCTTTTCGGAAAGGGGTCCAATGTCCCTAAACCTAACCCTAACCCTAACCCTAATCCTAACCCTAACCCTAACACTGCAGGGCTTGCTGTATCAGAGTGACTGTGTCTCCCTACACTGCAATCTGAATGAGCATAACCACCACCTCATCAATGACTTCAACATCAAACAGTTGAGGCAAGGAGCATTCCTTGTGAACACAGCCCGAGGTGGTCTAGTGGATGAAAAAGCCTTAGCTCAGGCCCTTAATGAGGGAAGGATACGATGAGCAGCCCTCTATGTGCACAAGTCTGAGCCCTTTAGCTTCCCTCAGGGTCCATTGAAAGATGAAACAAATCTCATCAGCATGCCATACACAGCCTGGTACAGTGAACAAACATCACTAGAGATGAGGGAAGCAGCTGCCACTGAGATCCTCTGAGCAATCACAGGTCGCATCCCAGAAAGCTTGCAAAACTTTGTCAACAAATAATTTTTCATAACTTCAGCTCCTTGGTCAGTTATTGATCAGCAAGCAATTCATCCAGATCTCAATGGTGCCACATACAGGTATCCACCAGGCATTGTCGGTGTGGCTCCAGGAGGGCTTCCTGCTGCTATGGAAGGGATCATCCATGTGACTCACAACCTCCCCACAGTGGCACATCCTTCCCAAGCTCCCTCTCCCAATCAGCCCACAAAACATGGTGACAATCGAAAGCACCCCAATGAGCAATAGCAGAGAATGCTAGAAGGTAATCATTCAGATAAACCTGGGACCATGAGACAGTCGAAAACAGATGAACTAAGAAAAGGATTTGGCAGTCTTTAAAGATGACCATGGGCATCACTGATGTTGCAGTCAAAGCTGTAAAAGCTAGAATACTGAACATGGTGTCTGCTTCAGTGTTGTTGTATGTTTTTTGGGGGTTGGTTTGGAGAATTGTGATTTGGTGTGCAGCCTGGTCTGTGTGTTTGTAGCTTTTGTCTCTTAAAAGAAATGAATTATATGTTTATATATTTTATATTGTTTGGCTTATTTCTTAAGTATATTATTAGTTAGTTATTTTAAATTAATTTATTTTTATGAATTTCTTTATTATGTGGCTTGTAGCCCGTGGCTCATTTGTATTTTTATATGTTTTCTTTTGAGGGTACAGATGGCAAGTAGTAAACTTTATTTTTTTAATTTGGCTATTTTTGATTTTTTATTTATTTTTATGGTGTTTTGTATGGGTTTAAACAGTTATTTATTTATATTATATAGAGAATATTTTATTATATATATTTTTTATGTTTTAAATAAGGTTTATTTTGTTAAAATCACTTACAAAATGAAGTTTAAGCAATGCGCCAAGCCTCTATAGGGACCCGCCCCCTCGCTGTGCCCAGGGACCGGAAGACCCACCTCTCTCTCCGTGCTCTGCTTCTGTCTACAAAGACCATGTCCCTCCCACACCTGTACAATCTATGATTTCCCACTGCACTTCTGGAAGTGTGGAAAGACTAGGATGTGATTAATGACCAACTTCTGTTATTTGTGTTAAGTTTTCATCTGTGCATCAAATCACAAAGAATAAATAGAGCTTTTCTTTATCAGTCCCTTGAGCACAGCAGGTCCTGAGCTACTTGCTCTAGAGAGTTATATCAAGAGCTCCAAATGTTAATAAAAAAAAGAAAAAATTAAGAGGAAATCCCCATAAAGACTAGTCCCTTTGGTCTCCAGGGGCTGGTTGCCTCCTTTGCCAGTAGGAAGATTAAGTCAAGATGGGGAGGACATTGTTTGTCTGTGTAGATATCTACATGCACAGGATTGAAGAAGTAAAAGCTTCTGTATAGAAGGGTCTCTCAAAGCTGAGCAGGCAAAGTTGGCTTTGAGTTCCGTAAACCCTCCGATGATGCAAAAACAAACAAAAAATTTAAAAAAGGAAAAGAACAATAAGAAAAAATATTAAGTTTCACAAGCTGTTTGTACTCAGATATATTTTCTCAGTTTAGATCCTCAGCTATTTTACTGAGTGGAAATCCTTGGACAAGAAGGGTTCAAGAAGAATAATGTTGCATTTCCTTATGTCTCAGGAAACACTTTTTATGGTAACTTGTCAGATTGTCTATGAACAAACCCACATTTTTAGACAAGGATAAATTCTTTTCTTCACGTGATATATTATACAAGAACACTTCAGTTGTGCTATTAGATGTGACTGATTTTTAACAAATCCTATTAGATTTGTATCAGCTAGTTACATGTTCTGAACATAGTCTTTTGTGAATCATTGCCTTTTTGTTTTTAAAGATGGCCTATTTTGAGCCTTTGTATAGGTACAGTCCTGTTTTTGTGACAAAAGAAAAACTTTAAAGTTGTCCCAAACAGAAACTAATGGCTATCAGAAGTATGTTTTGTTTTAGTGTGAGTTACCATTACTGTATTTGTTTATTGTGAAGGTGGACATTTAGCATTCAGTGCAGTTTTCAAAAAAAAAAGTAATTAAAAAGAAGAATGATCAAGATATTTGGGACTACTCAAACCCCAACCTCAGTGGACAAGGTGACCCTGGCAGTAATCCCAACAAATGCCAGCAACAGCCCCATCTCCTGGGAGATCATCCTGCAGAATACGGTGAGGTCAGGGGGTTCCCCTCCATGGAATCCCATAGCTCATGTGCCCCAGTCCGCTCATTGTCTGCTGTGAAAATTCTCATCTGTCCTTCCTCTCTTTCCTTCCCACCACCCAGGATGCCTCCATGGTGGGTACCACAGCCATTACCATGATGAGAGCTAGGCCACACTACCTCACTAGGAAGGAAGAAGGATGGGCCCACCTGTGGAGGGTCACCATTGGGGCCCAAGTCTCTATGGCCCCAAGTATGGTCATCCCCCACCACCCAATAATGGCCCCCATGCTGGCAGCCCTGTGCTCATGGTCTATGGCTTGGATGAATGTAAGATGAACTGTGACTGAGTCTTCAATGTCTTCTGCTTGTATGGCAATGTGGAGAAGGTGAAATTTATGAAAAGCAAGCTGGTGGCTGCCATGGTGGAGATGGCTGATGGCTATGCTGTGAACTCACCTTATCAACAATTTCATGTTTGGGCAGAAGATGAATGTCTGTGTCTCTAAGCAACCTGCCATTATGCTTGGGCATCCTATGGGCTAGAATATGGCTCCTGCAGCTACAAAGACTTCAGCTAGTCAAGGAACAATTGCTTCTCCACCCCAGAACAGGCAGCAAAGAACCTTATTCAGCACTGCAGCAATGTACTGCACATCTTCATGCTCCCCTGGAGGTGACAGAGGAGAACTTCAACTCTGTGATGAGCTGGGCGTGAAGCAGCCAACATTTTTCAGGCAAAAGTGAGCAAAGCTCCTTGGGCCTGCTGGAGTGGGACTCTAAGAGTGATGCCCTGGAGACCTTGGGCTTCCTGAACTATTACCAGATGAAAAACCCCAAAGGCCCATACCTGTGCACTCTGAATTTGTGCTTCTCCACCACTCAGTATGCCTCCTAATTAGATGCTGGGAAGAGCACATCAGGCAACAGAGTGGCTCTTCCATTATGATGTTGGTTTTTTTGGTTTTGTTGTTTTGATTTACTTTTGCAGTTTTTTCTTTTTAAATGCTAGGTCTGTAGAGGTCTAACCACAATGGAAATGCTGGAACTCTGGAGGAGGGAGGGGAACTGATGTCTCCCAAGATTAAACTTCACTTTTTCAGATAAATGTAGGTATGATTTCTTTCTCCCAGTTTACACATTTGTGCTGCTCATATATCTTGGCACATTTCAATAAAATGGTTTGGAAAGTTAAAAAAAAAAAGAAGCAATAAGCAGAGCTTGAAAGGGTCCCATGGATGCCTGGTCTCATGCCTGCACAGGCTTGAGAGGGACTCTGGGATGGCTTTCCTCCAGCCTACAGGGAACGAAAGAGATGCTTGGATGGCTGTTCTTGGGCCTGCAGGGGCTAGGAGTGACCTGCTCACCTAGCTGTTCTGCATGCAATATCAGGGAACACATCCAAGCTTTCTGGATGAGGAGGGACACTGAGTACCCTCTCCTTTTCCTTAGGTCAAGAGTGCTAGCTTGTCTGGTGCACACAGTCAATGGCCCTGACAAGGACTGTTAAAGGGACAACATGACTGGGAGAGGACTGCTTGGGAGACTACTCTCTGGCCCTCATGCACCAGGTCTGGAAATGCATTCAGGAGAATATCAGTGATACAATGAATTCAGTTTGATCCTCATAACTGGAAGAGAAAGTATTATCCAGAACATTGCTCCTTAGATACTGTGGGGACCAGGCAATCACTGCTTACTCTCATAGGTAAAGGACAAGGAATACTGTTTTCATGGAGAGGATGGTGTCTGAAATTGATAGTACATATGTTATCCTGCATTTTAAGTACAGTTTACCTGGGATTGTCCAGTGAATCTGTGCCAACTTCAGTGAAGGTCTTCCAGTATTCTGAAATACAGCTCTCGATTGCTTAATAATACTTTCTGCAATGTAAGTCCCTCAGCATCTAGAGAAGATCATTCCCAGTAATAATCATTATAGAAAAAATTGTGTTTCAGAGAACAAGGACAAGAAGCATAAATGCCTTATAATACAGATGCAAGCTGTTTTTCACATACTATTGTTTGCTTTTGGTTATGTTAAGAGATTCAGAACACAGGCACGGTTGGACTCCAGGATGGAGCCCCTATGGCCTTTAACAATTTACTTTGGTCTAAGTTCATGTGTTGGGCCCTATAACATTTGCATGTTTGGATTGCTTTTGGAAGTATATATAATTCCCTTAAAGGCATAATATGCCTCATGTTAGTGGCTCTGCATGCGCTATATATATTCTTATTTTCAATTTTTTTTGATTTTTTAATTTATTTTTGAGTAAAGTCTCATTTTTATCCATGAATCTCTTTGTTCAAATTCCCTTCCCCCTCCCGCCCCTCCCAGTTACTCTTTGTTCTTCCCATCCCTTTATCTCCTCCCCAGGAAGGGCAGGAGTTCCCAAGGTCCCAAGGTAGCTTAGTTCAGCATCCCCTTCAGGTAGATCCACTTTCCTCATCCCAACATCAAGACTGGGTGAGGTGTTCCTCAGGAGAGAATGGGCTCCAATGGGCTAGTCCAAGGTGTTTCAGATCCCAACATGTTCAATGACTGTGATTTGTAGCTTGGGAATGCTTTGCTTTTTGTTTAAAGTCTACTAATGAGTGAGTACATCCCCGGCTTCTCTCTCTGGGTTGTGATTCCTCACTCAGGAGGATATTCACTAAATCCTTCCTATTGTCTGCAAATTTTTGGATATAATTTTTTCTTACTCCTGAGTAGTACTCCATTATGTAGATGTACCACATCTTGTTAATCCATTCTTCAGTTGAGGGGCATCTAGATTGTTTCCAGGTTCTTGCTATTATGAGTAATGCTGCTATGAACATAGCAGGCATGTGAATGTATACCTTAAGGGTATATGTCCAGTAGTGGTATTGCTGGATACTTGGGGAGATTCCCAGATTTCTGTGAAACCTCCATACTGCATTTCAGAGTGGCTGAACAACCTAATATTCCCACCAACAATGGAGGAGTGTTCCCCTTGCTCCACAATCTCTCCAACATAGGCTTTCATCTTTTAGACAGTCAGACAGATGTAAGGTGGTTTCTGAATAACTCACAATATTTGTCTGCATATAACCATATATCATAACCTTCATACACTTTTCATTTACTTTTTCGAATTTTCTGTTGTATTTTGAGGCCCTTGAAAATACTAGATTTGCATACCAACATAATGCTACTGGGCATGAATATAACTTAGTGTTGGGTAAAATGGACAAAAATATGAATATCAAATCATATAACATAACATTTGAAAATTAGCTTGGTAATTCTAACATCACCACAAAATAGCTTTCTTAATTTAAGTTACAATGACTATGTTAAGTTTAGATAATCTACCAAAGGTTAATAGAGTAGTTTAAAAATACATGAGTGAGTGCTCTAAATGTGGTAATGTTTATTCTCTCATGATCTCTTCCACCTCCCATTGCTCATTAAAACCAAATGATCCCACTTACTCAGGAGTTCTTCCCTATTTCACATTCCCATCAGGATCCACTTATGAATGAATTCAAACGATATCTATCTTTCTTGGCCTGTGCTACCTCAGGGTGATACTCTCCAGATCTATACATTTGCCTACAAATTTTAGGATGTCATTTTTTTAGCTGCTGCATAGTATTCCATTGTGTATATGTACCACATTCTTTTAAAATCTATTCTTTATTTGAAGGATATTTAGTTTGTTTCCAGGTTCTGTTATGTATAATTTTGTTTTGAATATAGTTGAGCTGATGCCCTTGGGGGTAAGAATGTGCATCCACTGAATATGCCAAATAGTGGTAATGCTGGATTATTGGGTAAATTGATTCTCAGTTTTCTGAGGAGCTGCCATACTGATTACTAAAATGGCTGTTCAAGTTTGCATTCCCACCAGCCATAGAGGATTGTAACCTTGGCTCCACTTCCCTTCTAGCATAGGCTTTCATTTGTGTTTTCAATCTTAGCCATAATGACACATGTAAATTCCTATCTCATAGTGTTTTCAATTTGTATTTCTCTGGTGCCTGAGGATGTTGAACAATTCTTTAAGTGTCTCTTTGCAGTTATAATTGTTCTGTTGAGAATTCACTATTTAGCTCTGAACCAAACATTTAAATTTGATTATTTAAGTTTGGGGCTTATAGTTTCTTGAGTTGTCTATATATTACAAAGATCAGTTTTCTGTCAGCTAGAGAAATGGTGAAGTTTGTTTTCCCATTCTGTTGGCTGTCAATGGTCTTACTGATTCTATCCTTTGCCTTACAGATGTTTCTCAGTTCCCAGAGGTCCCATTTAGTAATTGTGTTTGAGATGGTTGAGTGGAAGGAGCAACAGAGATGGAGAAACAAAAAATGAATATCTTGATAGAGGGAGCCATTATCTCCCACAGGATGTCCCCGACTGGAATTCTAAGCAATACTGGAAAGGTTGACGTATAAGTAAATAAATGACCTCTCTAATTGTCATTGTAGAACCATCATCTAGCAAATGATGAAGACAGAAGCAGAGATACATTTCAAAGCTCCATGTCAAGCTCATTGTCCAGCTGAATGGTGGAAGGAGAGATTATGTGAGCAAAGGAATTAGGATCATGATGAGGAGACCCACAGTGAAGTTTAACTCAGGAAGGAACCTTCTTGGAATGGAACTAAACTCTCAAAGGTAGATGATATTTTCCAGTGGAAGTTTGTGGAGCCTCTTGCAGTAGGAATAGAGTTTATTCCTGGCACATGAACCAGCTTCTCAGGTACCATTCCCTACAGAGGAACACCATGCTCAGTTTCAATATGGGGTAGAGGGATTCGACCTACCTCAACCGGATATGTCAGACCAAACTGACTCACTTTGGCACTCCTTGCCCTCCATGAGGAATGGATGGGGCAGGCCAGATGGTGAGATGCTGAGAGATGACTGGGATCAGGGGAAGGACAGGGAAAAGTAGAAGGTATGAGAAAAAAACTTGAAGGCTTTAACTCAGTAACTAATATTGGTTTCTAAAGCTGTTACATTTTATTCATTTTGTCAACATACAAACAAATAAAAGTGTTTTACTATAGCACTTTCACAATATGGTTTTATTAGTTTACTGTGTGTATGTGTGTATATTAGTCTTAATAATAAAAACACAGAGTCAGATATCAAGGGTGAAAGCTGAAAGATCAGAGAAGAAAGGAGCAGGCACACTGAGACTCCTTGCCTCCATGAAAATCTCAGACTAAAATGGGCACATGAGAACCTATGTCTACCTGTCTTAGATTCCTGTGTTTACCTTGCTAATGCTAAGAACAAGGCATGTACCTACCCATGCTTGGATGAAAGCCCTGCATCACAAGTGCTGGGAATAAAGGTTTGTGCTTCCACAAACAGGCTTGAATACCTTATCTTCCTGCTTCCTCTTCCACAGTGCTGTGTTTAAAGGTGTGTGCCACCACTGCCTGGCCCCTATGGTTATCTAGTGTCTAGTTCTTCCCTCTGATCTCCAGCCAAGCTTTACATTTCAGAATACCATCAAATTGTCATCCAATTCCCCATTTTATCTAATAAAAATTGAAGGTTTTAACTAATTTAAAAAAATTCACACAATAAAACAATAAATAATAACACATACAAACAGGCAATAATTAAATTAAATTAAGGATGTCTAGTTCATTAAACATTACAAACTCAGAGAAAATACTCCATTATCTATCCTATCTTGGTGAGTCCAAAGTGTTGTAGCTAATTCACTTTCTATCCTACATTTTATTAGCAAGACAAAACTGTTTATACCTCCCAGCACTTGCTGCCCCAGGGTTGGTAGGGATGTTGGATATTGGTGCCAATGTGGACACCAGGGGAGGAGCCTAAGCAACCATCTATTAAATTTGGAAACCAAGGGAATCCCTGGGACCATCAAACCCGAAAAGTGAAAGAGAGGTTTCACCCTGCTGGCACTTCATCTAAAGTCTTTAATTCCAGGGCAGGCCATTATTCCCAAGATTAGATGATTTCAATTAAACTATGAGCACATATCTTATATATGTACTTTTATGAAAGCTTTTAAATATCAGACCTGGCTGTGGCTTTTCAGGCATCCATATTAATATTTATCCCTTCACTCTCCTGCTGGCTTTCTTGCCCTGTAATTTACCCCAAAATTGTCCATCCCATCTACATCTACCAACCACCTTGTTATCTTTTTGTTTGTTTTAAAAGACAGGGTGTACCTATGTAACTCTGGCTGTTCTGGAACTCACTCTACACTTGATATTGTTCTCAAACTGAGGGATCCATTGCCTGTGCTTCCAAGAGTGTGGAAGCCAAGGCATGTGAATCTACCACCCAGTGTTAGTTCTTTTTAAATCAGCCCACAAATTACTGGCTGATTTATATTAGCATTTTTCTTTGATTCATTGTTAATTTGACAGAAAGGATTTTTCAGTTACCTTTAGAGAATGTGCTATGGTAATTTGGCATGCATATATGCCTGTGGGAGGATGTCTGAGCCTCTGAAACTGGAGTTATATAAGTTTCAGCAGCACAGTGGTTGCTGGCACCTGGTCTATGTCTTACAGAAGATCAGGAAGTGCTTTTAAAGATTGAACTATATCAGAGGCCCAAGGACTACATATGATGAGTGATGTCTTTCTGTATTCTGTGAATATATTTAGTTGCCAT
>PVIH01029710.1:0-13217 GCA_004025045.1 Sigmodon hispidus
GAGTGATGTTTAGTGTCCATGAGTTGGTAGGCTTTCTTTGGGTTTTGATGTTGTTGAACTCTAACTTTAGACCCTGGTGGTCCGATATGTTACAAGGAATTATTTCCATTTTTTTGTATCTGTTGATATTTGCTTTATGACCAGTTATGTGGTCAATTTTGGAGAAAGTTCCATGAGGAGCTGAGAAATATGTATATTCCTTTGTGTTTGGGTGGAAGCTTCTGTAGATATCTATTAAATCCATTTGCATCATAATCTCTTTTAGACTCCTTATTTCTCTGTTGTGTCTCTGTCTGGTTAATCTATCCAGGGTTGAAAGTGGGGTATTGAAGTCTCCCACTATTAGGGTGTAAGAATTGATGTGGGATTCGAGCTTTAGCAATGTTTCTTTTACATAAGTAGGTACCCTTATATTTGGGGCATAAATATTCAAGATTGAAATCTCCTCTTGACCAATTTTTCCTGTGATGAATAAGTAGTGACCATCTTGGTCTCTTTTAATTGCTTTTAGCTTAAAGTCTACTTTGTTAGATATTAGGATTGCAACCCCTGCTTGTTTCTTAGGGACGTTTGACTGGAAAATCTTTTTCCAACCCTTTATTCTAAGCCTGTGTCTATCTTTGTGGTTGAGGTGTGTTTCTTGTAAGCAACAGAAGGATGGCTTCTGTTGTTGTATCCATCTTGTTAGTGTGTGACATTTTATAGGAGAGTTGAGACCATTGATATTAAGGGAAATTAGTGACCATTGAATCATATTTCCTGCCATTTTTGGTGGTAACTTGTTTGTATTTCCTTTCTCTGGAGTATTCTTCTGTGGAATTATTGATTGTGATTTCATGGGTGTATCTTGGGTCCTTAGGTTGGAGTTTTCCCTCTAATACTTTCTGTAGCGCTGGATTGGGTTAGGGCTAGGGTTAGGGTTAGGGTTAGGTTTAGGGTTAGGGTTAGGGTTAGGGTCCGACTATGTCATGAAATATTTTGTTTACTCCATCTATGGTGATTGATAATTTTGAAGGGTATAGTATTCTAGTTTGGCAGCCATGCTCTTTTAGCATCTGTATAACTTCTGACCAAGCCCTTCTAGCTTTCATCGTTTCCATTGAATAGGCAGGCGTTATTCTGATGGGTCTGCCTTTATATGTGAGTTGGCCCTTTTCTTTTGCAGCTCTTAAAATTTTTTCTTTGTTCTGTATGTTTTGTGGCTTGATTATAATGTGGTGCGCTGACTTTTTTTTGGGATCATATCTATTTGGTGTTCTGTAAGCTTCTTGTATCTTTATAGGCATTTCCTTCTTTAGGTTAGGGAAGTTTTCTTCTATGATTTTACTCAAAACATTATCTGTGCCTTTGAGCTGGTATTCTTCTCCTTCTTCTATTCCTATTATTCTCAAATTAGGTCTTTTCATGGTGTCCCAGATTTCCTGAACATTTTGAGTTATGGCTTTTTTAGTTTTACTATTTTCTTTGACTGATATATCTTTTTGAGCTACTGAGTCTTCCACTTCAGAGATTCTATCTTCCATTTCTTGAACTCTGTTTGTTATGCTTGTATCTGTGGTTCCAGCTTTTTTCTTCAGGTTTTCTATTTCCATCTTTGCCTCATTTTGTGCCTTTTTTATTGCTTCTATTTCAGTTTTTAGTTCCTGGCATGTTTCTTTCATAGATTTGTTCATCTCTTCCAATTTTTTATTTGTATTTTCTTCTATTTCTTTAAAGCTATTTTTCATATCTTCTTTGAGAGCTTCAATGATCATCAAAAAGGAATTTTTGGTGTTGCTTCCTTCTGTTTCCTCTTCATTGCTCAGTTCAGGTCTTGTATTTGTAAGATCGCCACTCTTTTCTGGAGTTACCTGCTGTTCTTTGTATTATTATGTAATTTTTTGCACTGACGTTTGCCCATGGCTTTAGTGGTTCATGATTAGGTGGCTCCTGGTCAGTTGTGGCACTCAGGCTTGTGTGTCTCCTGTGACCTCTGAGGAAAAGGTCTGCTCAATCACTACTTCTGCACTGTGCAGGGGACTGAATTTCAAGTCTTCAATCTTTCTCTGTTTGAACAATTGGAGGTGGGGTGGTGGCCCTGCAAACTTCCTCAGCAGCAGCTGGGGGGATCGTGACAGGCAGAGTTTATCTCTGCCTGCTTCAGAGTGCACTGGGACAAGCTCTGCAGACAGCACCCTGTCCTGGAAATAGAACTGGAACCTAAGAGAGCTCAACTCTCCTCTCCCTGGCAGGGATACTGGTGCTCGGGCCTGCTGACCCGTCCTCACACTCTGGGGTCTGAGTCTGTTATTCAGGGTCCCCAGTCCTTATCTGCTTGCTCAGTTGGAGGTGGGTAGCTGTGCTAATTCCCTCAGCAGCAGCTGGGTGGACCACGCCAGGCAGAGTGTATCTCTGCCTGCTCCTTAAATTAAAACTTTTATAAAAGCTAAAAAATAGGGTTATAAAAATTAAAGGATAGTGTACATGTTATTTTAATGAAGAAATATTTTAAACTCATATTATACTATGCAACATGAAATAATTACACCCTTAATATAATCAAAGGATGGGCAGCAATAATTCTTTACAGATTATTGTAGATTTTGTAGTCTGGAAGAAAAGTAAGACATTAAAAATTTATGGTAGCCAAGTATTCCTCAGAGAAACAGAAGTAATAGTGTTCTACAAGGAAATATATTTATTAGGGAGAAATTAGCTTGTACAGTGTAGGAGGTTCAGAAATACAAGTTCAGTTTGTTGTAGATGAAGGAGAGATGTAACTGTCGTCCATCCTGGAGGGCAAATCCAGGAGAGATGTTGGGTCAGTCTAAGTACAAAGATGGGTGTTATGGATTGAACCTAAAATGCTCCATGTAGGCTCATGTGTTTGCACACTTACACCCAAACTGGTGGGATGGGTGTAGGCCAGCAGAGATGCATCATGGGGCTACATCTTTAGGTTCCTCACTCAGTCCATTTCTGGTATGGTCTTTGCCTTCTGTTTAGCAAATATGCAAACCAGTTGTGGTAAGCACCTGCTATTGATGACTTGTCTCTAGCCACCAGACCTTCCTGCCACTCTGGGCTATTTGTTCTGAATTACAAGCCAAAACAAGCCTCTTCTTTCATGAGTTTCTCTTGCCAAGTAATTTTTGTTACAGTGAAACAGGGAGGGAAACAAAAAAAGTATAACAAACAAACAAACACAAGGTTCTTCCTCAAGCACTGAGGCATGAAGAATTTCATTTTAGCCTTTTGGTTCTCATCAAACCCACTGGAGACTTGTGGCTTCACCCATAGTAAATCTTCTGCTTTCTTCAGATCTCTCTCTCTCTCTCTCTCTCTCTCTCTCTCTCTCTCTCTCTCACACACACACACACACACACACACACAAGTAACATTTACTCAAATATGTGGGCACCTGAAATCCTGGCCAAGCCGATATATAAATTTGCCAGCACAATCAAAAGAAACATGATAGACATTTTTTCCTTCTCATGGGTTGTCTGTGACTCTGAGACTGTGGTGTAAACTGAAAGAAAGTGTCAAAATTCTAACTTTTTGGTTCTCTGAGAAAATAGATCATGGCACAAATACAAGTTCTAAAGTTCTCTATCTTACAAGATGCCAACAGGATTACTTCTCAAGACAGAACTCTAAAAAAGCTATGGAAAGGTTAATGTGATAACCTGATATTCTCTATATCACTAGGATAGCTTTTCTTTTAATTACATTCTTTTTGAGGAGCTGCACCAAAGATGCTTAATATATAAAAAATAAAAATCTCAATTTTATCTTAATATTCAGTTCTTTACAATGTTGAACTTAATATGTAATTCTTTTTTTCTGAGTTGGTGTTGAAAATTTTGTCCATTTCTGTGAGAAGGACTGATTTTCTCTTAAAAGATTGTTTCTTTGAGCTCTCTGAGTTCTGTCTGTTTTCGCCTCAGTCACATTCTGCAACTCTTTCAGACATAGTTTCTGCTACTTTATTCCCAAAATGTGTTTTTTTTAACCCTTAAGACAAATATGTGTTGTTCCAAATATTCTCTGATGTGAATATATTTTAATAATCATATATGCATATAATGTTGGGATCTAATCTATACTTTATTTCTTCCCATTTAATTCCTCTTTTAGTCTACCTTACTATATACTCATTCTCTCTCTCTCACTCTCTCAATTTAATATGGATTCAGTTTAATGCTGCTCATATCTACCTGGGTGTGGGACCATCTATGGGAGTGTGGGTAGCCTCTCAGGGACCACATACCTGAAGTATTGAGTCTTCTTCCCTCAGTAGCCATCAGCTGCTAATGACTCCTCAGAGAGGGGTGAGACTTCATGAACCCTGAGGAGCAAGCCAGTAAGCGGCACCCCTCCATGGCCTCAGCATCAGCTCCTGCCTCCATCCTCCTGCCCTATTTGAGTTCCTGTTCTGACTTTCTTTAATGATAAACAGTGGTGTGAAATCTAAGCGGAATAATTTTCTTCCTTCTAAGCTTTCTTTTTGGTAATGGTGTTTCATCATAGAAACTCTAACTAGGACACCTATTATTTATTATTTTTTCTTGTTGCTTTTGCTTTTGGGGTTATAGCCAGTAACAGCAAAATAAAACACTACAATACACCAATTAACCAAAGAGTTATTTTCTAATTCAAAAGTAAATAATAATTACTTTTTTCTCTAGTATGTTTTTATTTTTCTCCTTGTGACAGGGTTTCTCCATGTAACAGCCTTAGCTGTCATGGAACTTGCTATGTAGCCCATGCTAGCCTCAAACTCATAGTTTTTACTCTTCTATTTAAGATTAACCAACTTTACACTTATTTTGCACATGACACATATCGTCTTTTTTTTTAATATGAATATTATACCTCTCACTTCAGTTTAAAAAACTACTAGATTGTCTTTGAAAACAAAACCCCATATAATTGCTTTGGTATTCTTATAAAAAATAAGTTGCCCTGAATGCAGCTGGCCACATGTCACCCATGTCACCATGCTGTCTCTGTTCCAATGTCAATACCACTTTTAATAATAGTAATAGTACAAATAATGTACTTCTTTTTATTAAATTCACTACTTATTTTTTGTTGCTCTTTTAAGTGAGATTATGTTCTTATTTTTAATTTTTTCAGCTCTACTAAATGTGATAAAACTGACTATTGTTTATTGATGTTACATCCTGGAGCCTTGTTGAAAATTTTTAACCTTATTTTTATTTAATCTTTGTGTTAAAAAATAATTTAAGTGAATTATTAGAATTTTCGGCATACAAACTTGTATGACAAAATGCTGAGACAAAAACCTTAAAATGGGGAAAGATTTATTTTCTCATATGGTTTTAAAAGTCTTAGAGTACAACTTGTCTCCATTCTGGGTATGTGTGAAGCTGAGCATCATGGCCGAGAAAGTGACAAATGACAGGTGACAGCTGGCTTTCTGACAACCAGGAAGTGGGGTGGGGGGATAAGAATAGGGCAGAAGGAGAGAGGAGAGAGAGAGAAAGAGAGAGAGAGAGAGAGAGGAAGGAGGAAGAGAGGGAGGGAGGGACACACACACACAGAGAAAGAGAGAGACAGACAGAAAGACAGAGACAGAAACAGAGAGAGAATAACTTTCTTCAATTATGTTTGCCTTAATGGATTCATCCACTAATAAAGCTAATATCCTCTTGATCCAATCACATTTCAAAATCCTCAGCTCTATGATGACCAAACCTTTAAAACCTAAGCATCTGGGGAACATTTTATATTCAAACCACAGAAAAAAATGACATTATTTGTGACTATAAATACTTTTACTTCTCTCTAATATTAATATTTTATTATTTTCTCAAATAATTTTGTCTAATATATTGAATCTATAATGGCAGGCACTGTTTCTTGACGGGCTCCTGCTCTTTAGGGGAAAGCCTTTCATTTCTATGGTTAAGTGTGATGTATTTATAATGTTTTCATAGATATGGGATTCTTGACCATTGTTGCCATTTCTCTATATTAATTATAGAACTGTTTTTTAGTTATCATAGTTTCTAATAATAAGTCAGCTCTATAATTTATTGAGGGCTCCTTGAATAGGGTTGCTATCTTTTCTTTTGGTGATTTCAGTGTTGTATCTTTGTCTTGGACTTTAGGCTGTGGTATCTGATTATATATAATTAATTACATATAATTTATATATATATAGTACTTGAACTTATAGTTGTAATTAATTAATAGTAAATAATTACTATTATTTTATATCAGATGTTTAAATTTAGCAGCAATTACCTGTAAAAATCATATATTGCATTTGAGTCATTACATTTAGTTAACCCTATTACTCATATGTTTGTGGACCTAATAATACCACATATATTTGTCTTCAAAGTTTTCTGTTTTTCAGACTGCATAGATGTTGTTGATTTATTTTTGGAATTAATTAGTTTTTTAATGTAAAATTACTTATTAATACTGTCCGACAAAATCTTCATTTTGGTTATAGTTTTTGTCTCCAGAGTTCTATTTGATTTTTTTTTTTTACCATTTCAATTATCTCTATTAATTCTATTTTGATGAGCTTTTGTCAACACAATTCCTTTTGATTTTTTAAGTGTGACTGTTTCATTTTTTGAACATATATGAAATAACATTTTGGAGGCAGTATATTCTAACTTCAACATTTTTTACATTCTGAAAAGCAACACATGTATGATTTTATTTTATTTTGTTTGGTTTACTTTTTTATTTTTTTCCTTCGTTCACGTTTTTAAATTGTATACAGAAAATTTTAGGAAACATACTGTGGTAATTCTGTGTTCTGAGTCTATTCTCTCTCTATGCATCATCATCTTCATCATCATTATTATTGTTGTAGCTGTTTTTACATTCACAGTAAGTTTTTCTGTCTACTTTAGTAAATCTCTTAATCCCTTAATGTTTAACATCTGATTGCTTTGATGTTTGGGAAGAAGACTAAATATCTGCACCACTCTCCTTGACTGTCTCCTTCCCTGATCATACCCGGGGGTTTCTGTCTTTCTGTGTCTATTGTCATGATAAGCTGTTACCCTGAACTAATGGCCAACTTATTGCTCTATTTATTATGTTTGAACACTAACTGGTTGAGATTATTCTAAAGTCACATTAAAGTAACACTGGAAACTTTTATTTAAGTAAGTATTTGAGAACAGTTTTGGGGAAGGCTCTGTATAACTAGTTATCACTATTAAGTTTCTAGGTAACATAATATTTAACTTATTTCTTTTATGAAGTATTCTTTTCTGAATAGATTGTAATCAGACTATTGTTTTTACATTGTCTTTGGACTTGAAGTTGTCTATGTTCTGTTCCAAATGGAGTCATTTACAAGACTCTCGTCTTTAGAAGCCCTCATTCGCCAGGGATACTGTTTGCACTATTGATGTAGGTATGTAGGTGATGATAGTGGCCTGATCTTCTTAGCATGGTGCTTCTGCTTTGGAGAAGGGATGTTGAACTGCATTGGTGGTCACCTCTGTTCTTGGCATGGAAACTTAGTACCTAAATGGACTTAGGTAAAACTGTTCAAGAACTGTTACCTTTATTACTCCATGCCCAGGATAGACTATCATCTGGGAAGATACTCCCAGCTATCTCAACTTCTCTTGCCTAGAAGAGAAATTTACAGCAGAGCTATGGACTATAAAAAAGCTATGTCCAGATCTATAAGAAGAAATACTATTGCCCTAGACTCAGGGCTAATGGGACAGAGATGAAATCCTGAGTTCTTGGCTACATCTACTTTGAGTAGAGCTTGGAGCAAGTCAGCCTGGCAAAGAGCAGGAGAATGCTGTGGTTCAAACATTACAGACTCATTTTTCTTACAGATATGTAGTATATTTTCTTAATGAAGGAGTCTTCAGTTGCTGTGTGCTCTCTGAACTACTTCCTGTTTCAAAAATTGAGTAATTTCCAATAGTTATGGTTATCTCACTGGCAAGAACATTACGGAGTTGCTTGTGTTGCTGTTCTAGATCAAGATTACCCTGTTGTTCTTAGCTTGAAGATAAACTAGGACGCTTAATTGACACTGTGAGATGAAATCCCAGAACAAGCATTTTGGTGGTTATTTATTGTGCCAATTTTAAAAAACACAAAATCTCACAATGGTGTGATGCCAGGTAGGGGTTGGAACCATTTGCCAAACCAAACAAGATATCCTCCTACACAGATCTTCTTCTGCCAATCATTTCAAATGAATTGTTATGTTTTTCACTATCAGTATCTTCACTCAATAAGCTATCTACTTCTTCCCTGTGGGTATTTTACTTCGCAATCCTTCATAATGAAACATTTTAGAATTAGCTTGAATAGTGCAACCTTTCACACAAAAAGTGTATTTTGTTTATCAGATAGCTGCTTCTCACCTTTGGCTTTGAGCTCCACGGAGTCTATGATTTTGCTCTAACATTTACTGCCTCACATTTAAAAATAGGTCAATAATGTTTAGTGAGTGTTATCTTTTGTAGTGCATGCTAGTGACTAGATATTCCTCACTGTCTGCTTTGCAGCTCTTAGAAAGGATTTGCTTTGCTATTCTCTTTAGTGTACCTCAATTTTATAGAAATTTGTGATGTCAGCTTTCTTGGCAGGTTGACCTTCTGATTTGTAGAGCTTACAGCTGAGCAAGACCAATAATGCCTTTTCTTCCCCAGAAGCCCACACAGCACTCTCTGAAGTCTTGAATACTAGCGATCAGGGAAGATGTTTCCAGTTTCATTCAAGCTTGCTTTCTCTGTATCTTGTAACCAAGTTGTCTGGTATGTGTATTATGATCTTATCTTCTAGATCTGGCAGTAAATCAAGAGGATTGACAAGAGCCTGTATTGTGTTGGGGTTACTGGGGCTTCTGTGGCTCCACTGTTATGGGGAAAAACCTCTCACACCTGGTACTGGGAAATGTGTTCAGTAACCACTTCTAGGACCAGCATCCTCTAGCTATGTTGGGCAACTCTCTTTATTCCATCTATTTTTAAAATTTGGCTTACATGATAGCAGATTTCTGTAGGGCCTCTTTATTTCTCCTTTGTCCTGATTTCCTCTGCCCACCATGCCCACTTTCATCTTCTCAATTCCTTCTTGCTTCTTCCTGGTTTAATCTTCCCACCCACACCATTTCCCCTCTTTTTTTCTTTTTACCTACATTCTGCTCTCTCTTTGTTATACATCATCTCCCTCATGCTCCTTTTTCAGTTTTCCTAGATTCTACAGGTAGTCTGTGTTAAACAGATATAAAGACTTGAAATTAGAATCTGCAAATGGGAGAAAACATGCTGTATCTGTCCATGATTACCTCACTCTGTATAATTTTTTCTAACTCTGTTTATTTTCCTAGTTATGTTTTTCTTTTTAGTTGAATATAATTCCATTGTGACATGGGCAAGATATTCAGTGTCTATTCATCATTTGTTGGTTATTTAGCTATGTCCATTCCTTAACTATTATGGATAAGTCAGCAGGGAACATTGGTGTATGTCTACGTAGTATGATTTAAAATACTTTAGGTTAATGCCCAGGAGTTGTATAGCTGGAGTATATGGTAGTTGTATATTTAGTCTTTTGAGAAAACTCCAGACTTTTTTTCCAAATGGACAACATTAGTTCACATTCACAACAGTGTTTAAGAGTTTCACTTTCCCCATATTTATACCAGCAATTTCTTGTTATTGGTATTCTTCATGATGACCGCTTTGACTGGGGTGAGGTGAAATCTTAATGTAGTTTTAATATGCTATTTCCTTTTGGCTAGGGATATTGAATATTTTTCTAATTGTTTCCTCACTATTTGTAATTCTTCTTTTGAGACCCCTTTGTTAATTTCTGTACTTCATTTTTCAATTGGGTTATTTGTACCCACCTATACAGCAGTGGCTTAACTTTGTATGGTAACCAATAACCCTCTGACTGGACTTTAGACCTACCCTAAGGCAGGACACTCACTGGTACTATAGCGCTCAGGTGACAACTTAGGTGTGGGGACATTGTTATTGTGGGTTAATAGCTTATTTATGTTTAACAAAATTGACATAGAGTCAAACTGTGTTCTAAATATTTATGCTTGTTTCCATAGACAGAAGCTGTTCCTAATCAGAATCAGAGATGCCTTCCTCCAAGGCTCAGGAAATATGAAGAAAGAGGGATTTAGAAAGTACATTAGAGCCATAAAATAGAGTGAAATGTATATAATGCTGATCTTCACAGTTGATGTAACCATTGCAACTAGTTCATAATTTTGTTATCTGCACTGGAACCAGCCAACATTATATGTTTAAAATATATCAGCGGGGACTGGGTGATGTCTGCAGAGTAAGTCCCAGCGAACTCTGTAGCAGGTGCAGATAAAGTCTGCCTGTCACCATACTCACAGCTGCTACTGAGGAAATTTGCATGGCTACCCACCTCCACCTCAAACTGAGCAAACAGATAACTACAGGGGTCCCTGAAGGAGAGATTCATACCCCACCCAGAGGTGAGGCGGGGTCACCAGGCCCAAGCACCTATATCCCAGCCAGGGAGGGAGAGTTGAGCTCCCATCAGATCTGGTTCCACTTCCAGGACCAGGTGGTGTCTGCAGAGTCCCAGTCCACTCTGTAGCAGGTGCAGATAAAATCTGCCTGTCACCATACCCACAGCTGCTACTGAGGAATTTTGCATGGCTACCCACCTCCACCTCAAACTGAGCAAACAGATAACTACAGGGGTCCCTGAAGGAGAGATTCATACCCCACCCAGAGGTGAGGCGGGGTCACCAGGCCCAAGCACCTATATCCCAGACAGGGAGGGAGAGTTGAGCTCCCATCAGTTTCGGTTCCGCTTCCAGGACCAGGTGGTGTCTGCAGAGTCCCAGTCCACTCTGTAGCAGGTGCAGATAAAATCTGCCTGTCACCATACCCACAGCTGCTAATGAGGGAATTTGCATGGCTACCCACCTTGACCTCAAACTGAGCAAACAGATAACTACAGGGGTCCCTGAAGGATGGACTCAGACCCCGCCCAGAGGTGAGGAGGGGACACCAGGCCCAAGCACCTATATCCCAGCCAGGGAGGGAGAGTTGAGCTCCCATCAGATCTGGTTCCACTTCCGGGACCAGGTGCTGTCTGCAGAGTCCCAGTACACTCTGTAGTAGGGGCAGATGAAGTCTGCCTGTCACCATACCCACAGCTGCTACTGAGGGAATTTGCATGGCTACCCACCTCTACCTCAAACTGAGCGAACAGATAACTTCTGGGGTCTCGGAAGGGCAGATTCAGACCCTGCCCAGAGAGGTGACAGGAGGCACACAAGCCCCAGTGCCACAACTGACCAGGAGCCATCTAATCATGAACCACTGAACCCATGGGCAAACGTCAGTGCAAAAAATTACATAATAATACAAAGAACAACAGGTAACTCCAGAAGAGAGGGGCGATCTTACAAATACAAGACCTGAACTGAGCAATGAAGAGGAAACAGAAGGAAGCAACACCAAAAATTCCTTTTTGATGATCATCGAAGCTCTCAAAGAAGATATGAAAAATAGCTTTAAAGAAATAGAAGAAAATACAAACAAAAAATTGGAAGAGATGAACAAATCTATGAAAGAAACATGCCAGGAACTAAAAGTGAAATAAAAGCAGAAATGGAAGCAATAAAAAAGGCACAAAATGAGGCAAAGATGGAAATAGAAAATCTGAATAAAAAAGCTGGAACCACAGAGATAAGCATAACAAACAGAGTTCAAGAGATGGAAGATAGAATCTCTGAAGTGGAAGACTCAGTAGCTAAAAAAGATATATCAGTCAAAGAAAATAGTAAAACTAAAAAAGCCATAACTCAAAATGTTCAGGAAATCTGGGACACCATGAAAAGACCTAATTTGAGAATAATAGGAATAGAAGAAGGAGAAGAATACCAGCTCAAAGGCATAGATAATGTTTTCAATAAAATCATAGAAGAAAACTTCCCTAACCTGAAGAAGGAAATGCCTATAAAGATACAAGAAGCTTACAGAACACTAAATAGATATGACCCCCCAAAAGTCAGTGTGCCACATTATACTCAAGCCACAAAACATACAGAACAAAGAAAAAATTTTAAGAGCTGCAAAAGAAAAGGGCCAACTCACATATAAAGGCAGACCCATCAGAATAACGCCTGACTATTCAATGGTAACAATGAAAGCTAGGAGGGCTTGGTCAGAAGTTATACAGATGCTAAAAGAGCATGGCTGCCAAACTAGACTACCATACCCTGCAAAATTATCAATCACCATAGATGGAGTAAACAAGATATTTCAGGACAAAATCAGACTGAAAGAATATCTATCTACCAATCCAGCACTACAGAGAGTATTAGAGGGAAAACTCCAACCTAAGGACCCCAGATACACACACGAAATCACAAACAATCAATAATTCCACAGAAGAATACCCTAGAGAAAGGAAATACAAACAAGTTACTACCAAAAATCCAGGAAATATGAATCAATGGTCTCTGATCTCCCTTAATATCAATGGTCTCAACTCTCCTATAAAATGTCACACACTAACAAGATGGATACAACAACAGAAGCCATCTTTCTGTTGCTTACAAGAAACACACCTCAACCACAAAGACAGACACAGGCTTAGAATAAAGGGTTGGAAAAAGATTTTCCAGTCAAACGCCCCTAAGAAACAAGCAGGGGTTGCAATCCTAATATCTAACAAAGTAGACTTTAAGCTAAAAGCAATTAAAAGAGACCAAGATGGTCACTACTTATTCATCACAGGAAAAATTGGTCAAGAGGAGATTTCAATCTTGAATATTTATGCCCCAAATATAAGGGTACCTACTTATGTAAAAGAAACATTGCTAAAGCTCGAATCCCACATCAATTCTTACACCCTAATAGTGGGAGACTTCAATACCCCACTTTCAACCCTGGATAGATTAACCAGACAGAGACACAACAGAGAAATAAGGAGTCTAAAAGAGATTATGATGCAAATGGATTTAATAGATATCTACAGAAGCTTCCACCCAAACACAAAGGAATATACATATTTCTCAGCTCCTCATGGAACTTTCTCCAAAATTGACCACATAACTGGTCATAAAGCAAATATCAACAGATACAAAAAAATGGAAATAATTCCTTGTAACATATCGGACCACCAGGGTCTAAAGTTAGAGTTCAACAACATCAAAACCCAAAGAAAGCCTACCAACTCATGGACACTAAACATCACTC
>PVIH01029711.1:0-13212 GCA_004025045.1 Sigmodon hispidus
TCACTCACTAGTGGTCTCTAAACAAACAAACAAGAAAAAAAGCCAAACATGCCCAAGCGGCAAACCACAACCACCAAACAGCTTGGGATCAGAAACACCCTGGACTGACCCTTCAAACCCCAGTCCAACTATAGGAACACCTGACTCACTCTTGAGGGAGGGGGGACAGAACTGGATTTGGCCAGAAGTGGAGACTGATCTAAGAATTATTGGGTCAGTGGGACCATAGGACTGTCTGCTCCCTGACCAGGGAGGGGATGGGGAGTTGCAGAGAAGAAAAATGACCAGATGTGTTGGGAGGCGGAAGAGACCTTGAATAAGGATATACAGGGATGGAAAAAAAATTCAGAGGGAAAGCTGAACACAAAGAAAATATATGTGTAGCAATCTTATTTGTATTTCCACCCTTGATAAGCCATGCTTATGATTATTATCCTCTGTATAGTTATTGTTAACTCTTCCACATTTTAAATTCTGTTTACTGTTTTTTTTTTTTTATAAATACAAAATAAAGAAGAAAAAAAAAGATATCCTCATTCAAGACAAAAGGAAGCCTACTTGAAGGGAGTAAAATCTTTGGCGTTTGACAGAAAATTAGTTTCAAGAAGATACAAAGAATTGAAAACTAAGCATATATATGTGGACACACACACACACACACACACACACACACACATACATATGTGGAAATAGATTTTTCTCTCTTACAATATATCCCAGCCACAATTTTCTCTCCCTCTACTTCTCCAAGTTTCTCCTTGAAACTTGCTTTTTCACTAACCCACTGCTCCATCTGTCTCCCTTTAGAAAACAATAGCCAAAGATGTAATACACAATGATTAGAAACATTTGAAAACTGGCCAATAGATTCAATCACTTATTCTATTCTTAGCCATTAGGAAAGTGCAGTAGTATAAAGAAACAAAGGTCAATATGGAGCAGGAGGAATTACATGGGACAGGGTATGAGAGAAGAGCAGAATATAGAATTTGGAAAGGAGTAACTAGTAACATAGTCCCTTACTTAGCATGACATGTTCTACCAAGAATCTCTGTAAAGTTATCTGGGAGGGGCAGGAGGGGGAAGGGAGTTTGAACAAGAAAATGCATGGATAAAAAATGAGACTTTATTCATAATAAAAAAAAAAGAAAAAACAAAATGAATAATGCTGCTATGAACATAACTGAGCTAATACTTTTGGGGTGCGAATGTGCATCTTTAGGGTATATGCCCAATAGTGGTATTGCTGGATTCTTGGGGAGATTGATTCCCAGTTTTCTGAGGAACTGCCATGCTGCATTCTAATAGCAAGAACCTGGAAACAACCTAAATGCCCATCAGCTGAATAATGGATTAACAAGCTGTGGTACATCTCCATAATGGAGTACTACTCAGCAGTGAGAAAAAATAATATCCTAAAATTTACAAACAAATGGATGGGTTTGGAGATCTGACCAAGGTATCACAATTTCAGAAAGAGAAGCAGGGGATTTACTCATTCATTAGTGGACTTAAAAAAAAATCATCGTATACAAGAGCTCAAGGCTAGAACATAGCTAAATGACACAGTGCTTCACTTCTGCATTGATGACCTCTGACAGGGGTATTGGTAAGGAATGATTTGTTTTCTTTAAGGGGCTGGCCACAGGCAGTTTAATTATGCTCCAGTAAGTATATGAGCAGCACAAGTGGGCTTTTTTGTAAATGGGGAGATCATAAGTGTGGGTATGAAACTGAAAGGACTGATAACTGTATTTGATGGGGTACATGATGTAAAATAACCAAATAATAATAAAAATATATAATGCTGAAAAAAGAAAACAGAAAGTGAAACATGCTACTGTAGAAATTTTTCAAAATATTATGTATGTACATATAAAAACAGTGGATGTTAAGTTATTCTATAGTGGGGCAACAATGCCCTTGTTAGATATGTGGGGAGTGGATTCATACATTATGGTTGTTTACAAGTGAGTTTCCCTAAACCCCCAAATTTGTAGGCTATTGCAAATATTCTTGTTTGCCCTCCAGACCTTGACTGTAAAATTATTACTCAAGGTACCATATGCATGGGTCACACAGAATGGATATACCAAACCAGCCCTGTCTTGAAAGCTTCCATAGTACAAAATATGTTTGACAGCCCTGGACAATACTCTATATAATACTGCAGGAGAAAAGTTTTCATGATCTTACTCATCTTTGAACTCTGCAAATTACAAAAATCATCAGTTTAATTTGAACTTTTAATTAGTATAATATTGTCATAAATATCATAGGCATAACCATTCATTTGTAGATTATATTTAAGCCACCTTCTACTAGATGTCACTTACTTTTAATACAATTATCAACCATGAACCTGTTCTAAACAACTAGATTATAAGCCCTATGGGAGGATCATCAACCATATTGCTAAATGAATATAGTAGTTATCTGATTCCTAATGAATTGTATTCATAGAATATTGTGCCTCTCAATATTTATGAGAAACGCTTTTTATTGTAATAGATATTGAATAACAGTGACTTAAAAGAAAGGCTTTCACTAAAGATTATTGAACATAAAAATGTTATTTGATGGTATTTTACTGTCTTTGTTTCAACATTCTTACCACAATGTCAAACAAATGTATGAAATCACATAACTCTCAAACTTACTATGAATTATTAGTGTTTCACAGAAAAAATCCTTTCTCATTTCCAAATACAATATTGTTTATTTTTAGTGAAAATTTTCAACAGTTGTTAAATACATTTGTATGAATAAAAATTCCATTTAAAAATATTATGCTGAAATACTTATGAATGAAAAAGTAATACTGTCATAAATTAGTCAAATCATCAAAACCTTACAACTTGATATCAGTTTTCCCCTTCAAAACTAATAATGAACATTGCAAGCTTAACAACCTCCTCTAGGTGTTTGAAATAAATAGCTTCATAATAATTTTTTAAATATGCAGCTATTGCATGCACTCTATTGTGAGTCTTCACAATTATTTCTTTGTTGATTCTAAATCCAGAAATAGATACCAGTAGGCTGAACTATTGTTATGTTGCCAGCTGCAGCTGCACATTATCAGAAACAGTGAGGAGATTGAAAACTACACTATAAGAGGTCCTTATAAAGGTATGGATGCTGCCTTGCATTTCTAAGAATCCCTGTCCAACCACCTGCACCTGGATTCTCCAGAGGTGCACTTTATTTTAGATGACAATAGTGTAGTTGTGAAATTTCTTTATCATGGGTCCATAGAAGAATATTTTTCCTTTTAGGGTGTTTAGTTGTTTTAGTTGTTACTTGTCTTTGAAGTTATTAAAAATAATTGTTTATGGCTTTTTTTCACAAAGCTGTGATTCTAAATTTAACATCTGTATCTGTATATACCTCTGTTTTATAATAAACTTCCAGACTAAGAGCCTATTGTTTTACTGAAAAAAAATGAGTGAAACACATAAATTCCTAAGCATCTTGAATAGGAAACAAAAAAAACACACATTTGTATTTTTGGAATATTAAATTAACATATAAAAACATATTTCTTGTCACACTTTCATGCCTTCTCTTGGTTGATCCCTGGCTCCTGCAGCTCCCTGTACTGTACTGTGTTCCTGATTGTGCCTTTCAGGCCAATGTTCCCTTCTCTACTTTGTAGTCATGTGTCTCTGTAAAATCTGCTCTCCCCCTGTCCTCAGCTCATACCTGACCCACTCCAATAAAATATACATATATAAGAATATAATTATATGTATGTACATAATATAAGTATATAATATTAGAATCTGTGATTCACACATTGGAGAAAAACAGGCAATATTTGTGTTTCTGAGACTGTTGCTTCACTTAATATACTTTCCAGTTGAATATATTTTTGTGCAAAATGCACAATTACATATTTCCTTGTGATTGAAAAAAATTCCATTTTTTTCATTATCTATTTGAATTATCTAGTTAAAGGCTGGTCTGATTCAATTTCTGGATATTCAAGTATTTCTGTAGTAGAAGAAAGAGTTATTTTAGATATATATCCATGAGTGAGGTACTATATAATATTGTTGTGGAATATATTTTAGCTTTTGGAGGAAACCTTTGTATTGATTTTCACAGAGGCTATACAAGTCATTTGACTTCCATACTGTAAACAAGGTTTCTCTCTCACTGAATCCTTACCATTATTCATTGTCAATATTGTTTTTTGAGGGAAAAAGAGTCTTCAGATTTGTGTAAGAGAAATTTTTCAACTATTTTAATTTGAGTTTCCTTAATAGTTAAGGATACTGAGCTCTTAAAATATATAGGCTACTTTTATTCTTTTTTGAGAAGTGTTGCTCACATTATTGTCCTGCATTTTTATTGACAAATTGATATTTTAATATTAAAATGTTTTCAATTGAAACAAATACATATTACTTTCTTCCACTCTTTCTTTCCTACAGTCCCTCCTAGGCCTTCCTGCAAATGACACTACTTTCATTTAGATAGCCTGTATTATGCATCCTTTTTTATTTGATTTTAGGTTTACATATAGGTTTTGTCTTTTATTCAAGCCAAAGGAACTATGGGAAAATAGGTCAAGAAAAAAACAACAACTTAAGTTTGTTTAATAGTGTCTGTTGTCTTAGGTATTATTAGGGTTATAATTTTTGTTTTTCTTTCAGTGGACTTTTCAGTGAGAATATATAAAATGTAATTAAATTTCATAAGACACTCTCAAAGTCTAAAATTTAATATACATCAATAATTTTTCAGGAAAACATTGTTACTTTAATAAAAGTATTTCCTAGGGAAAGTTTTAATGTTGTTATTTGATTGTTTTTCTTTTATTCAAAATATAATTTTTCATATAATGCATTCTGAATACTCTTTCGCCTCTCCAACTCCTGCCATTTCCTTACCACCTCCCTTGCCAGAGTCATTCCATTTTTGTCTCCCCTTAGAAAACATATAAGCCTAGTTTGTATAATGAGCTCCATCTTTATAAAGTGATTTTTCAGGACAGTCAAGGCTGTTACACAGAAAAACTCTGTCAAATTAAAAAAAAAAAAGGAAGAAAGAAAAGAAAGAAAGAAAACCATCTATCTAGGGCATTCATTCTCAACCTTTCTAATATTGCAACCCTTCAATACAGTTTGTCATGTCATGGTGACCCCCAGCCATAAAAATAAAGTAAACTAAGGAGTCAAAATCAAACAAAACAGACAGAATTAAAGAAGCAAAGAAATCCATGTGAAGTGGACACAGAAACACATTCTTATGCACACACAGAAAACCTATAAAAACCTAATACTAAATTCCACTATATATATGTATATATATACATATATATATATATATATATACACACACACACACACACAAAGGACTTGTAAAAAATAAAAAGAAAAGAAAACAAAAAAGAGAACTTCCAAACATGTCTCTGAGTTCATTTATTTTTGGATATCTGCTGCTGGTCTTGAGGCCTCCCCTTAAGAGTGATTTGTTTCCCTAGTGAGATTCCCTTGGAGAAAACTAATTGTTAATATTTAAATTATTGGATCTAGTTTCTGACCTAGATATGGGGCATATGTCCCCTTCTCTCTGGATGCCATCTGGTACAGCTCTTGTGCAACTTGCTACAATTCCTTTGTGTTCAATTATGTATTGGTTCTACTGTGTTTAAAGTCTTTGATTCCTTGGTGTTCTTATCTAGTTCTTATACTCTTTCTGCTGCCTCTTCCAAAGAATTCCGCAACTCTGAAGAGAGACAGAAAATAGAGACATTCTGTTTGGTTCTGAGTGCCCCAGGTTTGTTCACTCTCTGTAAATTGTCTGACTGTGGATCTCAGTATTGGTGCTATCTCTTGTGGAGGAAAGTTTCTCTGATAGTGGCTGAGCAAGGCACTGATTTATGAGTATAGCAAATGTTAATAGGCGATATATTGCTAAGTACCTATAATACAATAGCATTTGCCTGTCCCCTAGATCTCTGGCCTATCTCGTCATAGGTTCTTGGTCATGCAAACTGTGTTGCATATGGGTTCAACTCATACAGTGGGGGATTAAACCAAATCAGATCTTACACAGTTACTACCATAATCTTTTTACCACCATTCAGGCAGCTAACTTGCAGGTAGGTCACCATTGTAAATCAAAGGGATTCTGGATGGGATGGTGATTACTTTTCTCTTTTGGTAAGAGACAGAGTGACTTCCTGTACTAAAGAAACCAACACTTACTAATGAAGGCTCTATGAGAGTATTAGCTACACTTCTCCATGATTAGGGCAATTGTGTAGGTGTTATCTCCAGTCATGGAGCTTTGCCATTATGGAGAACAACCTGTAGTGTTATTTGGTGGTTCCCATGGGACTCCTTTGCAGACATCTCAATCAAATGTAATCTACTCCTAACATTGGCGGTTTCACTTGGTTACAAGAGATATCCAGTTCAGGCTAAATTCCTTCCATAATTTGGTGATATCATTTAGACTGCTTTTATGTATGAATATATTTTAGGGAGCTACTACTGTATTCGATTTCCATACTATCCCTCAAATAGTGTATAATGGAAAATATCTTTAAACACATTGGCACAGGAGACCACCTTCTAAATATAACATGAGTAGCACAATGAGTACACCAAATAATAAATGGAACCTTAAGAAACTGAGGAGCTTCTGTAAGGCAAAGCACTTGGTCAATAGGACAAAATGACAGCCTTCAAAGTAGGAAAAAGATATTCACCAATTACATCTGACAGAAGACTGATCTCTAAAATATATAAAGAACTCAAGAAACTAGAGGTCAAAAAAATGAAAGAATCTAATTAGAAAATGATGTACAGAACTAAATATGAAATTCTCTTTGTTTTTCTTTATTGAAATTTCTTTCAAAAGATACAGCATTAAGAATATCATAAAGGGAGAAACTTGATTAACACAGCCTCAAAATTAGCAATAGCTGTACTTAGTTTGTTCCTAAGTAGGCATATTAGATAATGAAAATAACTGTTCTTTGTGTCTCTTTTCTCTAAAATACATAGAACATACAAAATGGAATCTAAGGCACCTCAAGCCAGGTTAGACTCAGCTACAAATGAAGAAAGCACACTAAGTCACAGCTAATGCCTACGGATGTACTATGGCGACCACAAATGGCTGAACAAAACTTAAAGAACTGCTTAATATCCTTAGCCATCAGAGAAATGCAAACAAACTCTGAGATACCATCTTAAACTTGGCAGAATGGCTGAAATCAAAAACACAGATGACAACCTATGCTAGTGGGGAGATAGAGCAAAGGGAACACTCTTCCATTGCTGGTGGGAATGTAAACTTGTACAACTACCTTGAAAATCAGTATGCCAGTTCCTCAAAAAACTGTGAATCAATCTATCCAATGATTCAGTGCCATCACTATTGAACATATACCCAAGGGATGTACATTCTTACCCAAGAGCAGTAGCTCAACTATGTTCATAGCAGCATTATTTATAATAGCCAGAACTTGGAAAAACCTAGATGCTCCTCAACTAAAATATGAATTAAAAATTGTGGTATATTTACACAATGGAGTACTACTCAGCAGAAAAGAAAAATGGCATCCTGAAATTTGGTGGCAAATGGATAGATCAGAAGAGTATCATGTTGAGTGAGGGAACACAGACCCAGAAAGACAGACAAGGTATGTCATAAGTGTTTTTTAGATAACCAGGCTACAATGCATAGTTTTCCCCTCCACATCTAGGTAACATGAGAAAGTTAAGAGACACATCAATAGATACCCCTAGGAAAGAAAATAAAGAAGATATTCTGAGAAAATTGCAATCATATAGGGGTGGGAAGGAGTAAGAGGAGGTGAGAAAAATACATGAGCAAATGGAATGGTAGATGGTAGAGTGAGGAGAGAGAGACAGAGACAGAGACAGAGAGACAGATGCAGAGAGACAGAGAGAGAGCTCAATAAAAGGGGCTATCCTGATATAGGGATCCATTGTGGGATTAGAGGAAAACCTGATACTAGGGAACACCCAAGAATCCACAAATTGAGCCCCGCCAGGACTCCAAATAATAGTGGACAAGATGCATAACCTAGCCTTTCCCTATTATCATATGAATAACCACCCTAATTGCCATTATAGAACCTTCATCCCACAGCTAATGGAGGCAAATGCAGAGATCCATAGTTAAACACTAGGCTCAGTTACTGGTCCATTTGAAGAGAGAAAGGAGAGATTGCAAAATTGCATAGGCAAAGGGATAAGAATCTTGAGGGGGGAGACCCATGGGATAGGCAGTCTCCTGCTGTGCTGTCAGGAGCTAGCCGATTGTGAAGTAACAGCTGACAAACCTTCATGAAACAAACCTGGACGCTCTATGTGGATGACACTCAAAAGGAGTGGGCAGTTTCTGGAGCCTCTTGCAATTGGACAAGAGTTTATCCAGGGTTCATAAACAGGCATCTGGAAGCCCATGCCAACAGAAAAATACAAAACAAAACAAAACAAAACAAAAACCAAAAAAATAAAACACTTTTCTCAGCCTTGATACTTGGGGGAGAGAACATCTATTTTACCTCTACTGGGTATGCCAGACTACATTGATTCACTATGATATTCCTTGCCTTGTCTTGGGAGTGAACAGGAAGGGGGAAGGTATAGGGAAGTTGAGAGTGGAGCCTGGGTGAGGACAAGGAGAAGGGGCTGGAGAGGGAGCAGTCGTGGGCATGGAAAAGATTTTAAATTAAAACAAAAACAAACAAAAGAAACAACAAAAAACCTATAACCTTTATTTTATAGATCACCTACTGAATTTTCCTAAAATTAAACACAATTATAGAGAGAAGTGTCAATGTGATATTTCAGTTATTTGTAATCAAAAGCAAAATTATATACTTACTACATACTTCAAAATTAAAAGATGATGAATAGTAAGTAAAAGGAATATAAGAGGAATAGTCTAACAAGTTAAAAAGAAAGTGAATGTTTATCATTATGGTCCCATAAAAGATATCTGTAGGGGGATAGTATTCTGTTCCATTGTAAATAATTGTCCCGCCTACTCATTTAATAAAAAGATGATTGGCCAAAGGTAGACAGGATGTGTGAATGGGGCTACCAGCAGTGGAGACACGTCGATGAGATGGCAGCAGACTCAGAGGAAAGAAGCTGAACAGCTGTTCTAAGAGAAAAATATCATGCTGCATGGCTAAACAAGATAGGTTGAATTCAGATAAAGGAGTTAACAAGTTATATGCCTGGGCTCTAGGTCAATCAGCATAAAATTAATATAAGCATCTGTGTGTTTACTTGGTCTTAAGTGGCAGTGGGGTTGTGAGTGGGCCTGAACCTTGGTGCTAGACCAGATGTCCAGGCCAGAAACTACATACAACAGATAACCATACAATTAGAAATTTCGTTTGGGATATTACTGTATTTTCTAAATTCTTTCTCAAAAAAAAGAGAGAGAAAGGTAAAGAGTAGAAAAAGAGAAAAGAAAGGATGAATGAAGTAATGATAGAGAGAATGAAAAGGAAAAGGTATTGATTAAATAGTTGGAGACTTCAGTTTGTTTCCACCTTAGCATCTTCACTAACTATTCATCTATGGTCTAAACTTTATAACTGCAGGATTCATGCAGGTTTGTTTTATCAATCTGCTGCATAAAGCAGTTATTTTGTAATTTTCTTAATTCAGACAGACATGTTAGTTGATTTTATCACTTATGTAAGCATCGTTAGTGGCTATTTTGAGTTACTGCTTATCTCCATTTAAAATTTATTTAAATATAGATGGAGATAAGATATTATTATTGGACAATATCAAAAGTGAAAGAATTCTATCTTTCAGTCACTTCCTCCCTGGGCATTGCTACCACTAATTTGACTAACTATGGTTCACAGAAAATTCTTCTCTGTAATTTTCTTTGCTGATCCTTAATTTGTTCATCCTGATGCATCATATACTTGTAGTAAAATGTTTCTTTCACTGCTTTACTTAGGTGTTTAGAAATAGTGTGCTTAAATGTAAGTTGTTTATTATTTTAATATAAACCATGACCAAGTATTTATGTGATAGATTTCATAACTTCTATACATTGACATCTTCATCTAACTTGAAAGGATGTTCCAATTTATGTACTTTTTAATTTGTTAAAACCAGATCATAGTGAAAAACACTTGCCAAAATGATAAGAAAGATCTTATAACTCAGAATACAGGCTTCTGGAAATGCTTGTGTGGGGTTATTTGATTAGTTTAATTGAGGTATAAAGACAAGACCATTCTAGACAGTACTTTGGAATGAGATTATAGAATTTATAAGAGAAGGGAAGTTCCAACTGTTTCTTCACTGTGAATGGATATATTGTGATTTTAATGTTTCATATAAAATCTTGACTTCTGCATATTGCATAGATTATTAAAGTTTCCAGAATATTTCCAAATTTAACAATAAATAAATAAAAGATTCCCTTACATGAGCATACGCCATTGTCTTATTTTGTAATTTGTTTGCTCAAATATGTTTTATAGTGTCTAATAATGCATACTCACAAAAAACCTTCATATAAACAATTGTTTCTGCTTCTGTGATCCTGTGACTTGCAAAGAAGACAAAGCATTTCTTTGTAGTATTGGTTACTTTATAACCCTTGCCAGAGCTATTAGATATCTTTAGCTACTGGGTTAGGAAGGGTCTGTATGTATTATCTAAGAGAATAGCCCATTATAACTTGATGATCCTTTGGTTGAAAGCCATAGAAACTTGTAGTATTATGAATGAGACTCAGAGCCAAATATTGGAGGAAGACTGAAACATTAAAGAGAGGAAGCACAACAGTCAATTCTCACCCAGGTGTTTTGTAACTTTTATAGTCTTGTGTTTAGTTGTTTTTGTCAGTCACTTTTTTTGGTCAGCACAAATATGATTTTAATTGTAGAAATAAAGACAACATAAGTTGGTTGTTAGAGAAGGAAGTGTGGATCTAGGAGGAGTTGGATGAAGCACTGAATATCATCAAAATGTACTAAATTCTCAAAGGTCTAAGATAAAAAAAATTAGTTAACTAAAAATCCACATGCCTTTAAGCTACTTTTTCATTTTGCTAAGATAAATCACCCTATTGGAATGAACTTCAAGGGCAAAGGATTTGTTTGAGCTCATAACAATGTACCAACTTAACCTTTTAGAGAAGTCATAACAACAGATGGAAGAAGCTGATGACGATGCATCCATAGTTAAAAAGCACAGATACATTTATACTTATGCTCATAATACTTACTCATTTTTACGCACTCCAGGATTCCATCCCAGGGAAGTATACCACCCACAATGCATGTGCCTTCCCACTGAGGCACAAAAGGCAGTTCCCTTCCCTAAGTACCACCACCTGCCAGGTTTTATCACTGTAATTGCTCTAACTGAAAAATTAGGCTAACATCATACAGGAGAAATATCTCCAGCTCTACTTGAAACCCCATTAATCTACACCCTGGAAAGCTCTTTCCTCAAATACACCTTGTTTCTGTTCTAGCAGCATTACATGTACAATTATGTGAACAATCTAGATGACCCTCAACTAAAGAATGGATTAACAAATTGAGGTAATGGAGTACAACTCAGCAGAACAAAACAGACATCCAAAAATTTGTAGGCAAATGGATGGATTTGGAGTGTATGATCCTGAGTAAAGTAACACAGGCCCAGAAAGGTAGACATGGGATGTCCTTACCCATAAGTAGAGTTTAGACAAAAATCAAAGAATATCCAGGCTACAAACCACAACTTCTGAACAGCATAAGGTCAGAAGTAACTTATGAGAGACATCCAGGAATCCCCCTGAGAAGAGGAAATAGAGAAGATATCCTAAGTAAATTGGGATCATAACAGATAGTGACCAAGGAGACATGAGAACAAATAATGTGAGAAGGAGATGGTTGAGTGAGAGAAGCAACAAAGAGGGAGAAAAAGTTAGATGGATATCTTACTAGAGGACAACACTGTGGGGTTGGAAAGAAACTGGGTGCTAGGGAAACCTCCAAGAACCAATAGAATGTCCCTGGCTAGAACTCCAACCAACAGTGGAGGGGGTGCCTAAACAGGTCTTTCCCCATAATCAAATGAATGACCACCATAAGTGTCATTATAAAACCTTCATCCAGCAATGAATAGAGGCAGAAGCAGAGATCCACAGCTAAGCACCCTGTCAAGCTCCCAGTCCAGCTGAAGAGAGAGGAGAATATATATGTGTAAAGGGATCTGAGAAAGAGACCCATAGAGAGGGCTGGCTGGAGCTATTGGGAGCTCACTAAATCAGAAACAGCCACTGGGGAATCTTCAAGAAAAGAAACTAAACCCTCCAAAGTAAATGCCTGTCAATTAGCATGAGCAGTATGTGCAGCCTATGTTCCTGCACATAAACTGATACCTTGGTGCCTATTGTGTGCAGAGGAACACCTAACCCAGACCTAATATTGGAATGAGGACTCAGACCTACCTCAAATAGATATAACAGAATGAACTGACCCACCATGGAACTTTTTGCCCTCTTTTGGGAATAGATGGGGGGTTGGGTGGGGTGAGGCTGAGGGAGGACTGGGAGGAATAGGGAGCATGGAGGGGAGGGGCATCAGGGGTATACATGGAAAAAAATAACTGTTTTACATAAATATAAACAAGACGACACAAAAAATAAAAAACCTCTTATTTCTGTTCTCAGTTCTCAGATACCATTCAGGCAGAGGCAGGCTTCCTCTTGGGTTCTTCAGTCCCAATACATCTCTTGTATGAAGTGTGAATTTTTGGTATCTATTGCCTCTTGACTGCCAGGATGCCTTCCCTTCAGAACTCTAACACTGATACCCACCTCAACTTAATCATAATAAATCCCACCAGGGGTTGTTTTAAGCTTGTCTGCTAAGTGATTCTCAATTTGAGAAAGTTCAGAATTGGGATTAACATTTTTTTAATTTTTTTTTACTATTTGAAAATTTCATACATACATATAATGTATTTTGATCAAATCTATCTCCCACCATTTTTTTTCTTTTTTTCTTCTTTATTTATTTTGTATTTATCAAAAAAGTAAAATGAATTTAAAATGCTGAAAAGTTAACAATATTTATAAAGAAGATAAAAATCATAAACATGACTTATCAAGGGTGATAATGCAAATAAGTTTGCTACACATAAAAATACTAACCCTAACCCTAACCCTAGCCCTAACCCTAACCCT
>PVIH01029713.1:0-13209 GCA_004025045.1 Sigmodon hispidus
ATTGAAGAAAGAAATTGAAGAGGATATCAGAAAATGGAAAGCTCTCCCATGTTCCTGGATCGGTAGGATCAACATAGTAAAAATGGCAATTCTACCAAAGGCACTCTACAGATTCAATGCACTGCCCATCAAAATCCCGACACAATATTTTTTAGACCTTGAAAGAACAATACTCAATTTAATTTGGAATAACAGGAAATCCAGGATTGCCAAAACAATTTTACTCAACAAAAGAACCTCAGGAGGTATCACCATCCCTGACTACTGATCTGCAAATAGGTTGTCCAAGATGAAGGTATCACTTTCACTGATTTTTTCCTGGGCCTTGTCTCTGTGAGCAGATATCCATCTTCTTCCCATGTATTATTTGTACCCTAGAATTTCTTTCACTCATAAAGGTATCTGTCCTACTTTTAGCCCATCTTCCATTAGCCCATTTAACCTTAATTTTATCTTTAAAAGCTTGTCTCCAAATAGAATCAACCTGAGTGGGAAGAATTCAACATAGGAAGGTCAGACGCTGAATTTTACCAGAAAACTCACCCATTATTTGCACTCATGTTATCATTTTAATTTGTTCTTTCTGATAATTGTTTTACTAGTAAATGATTAAAAAGCTGTCTCTTGGTTAAAGAAGAATGCTGATTTCTTTTAAGAATCAATAGCTTTAAGGTATAAAGTAACTGTAAAATTGTAGAAAGCAACAAAAAATCATTTTGTCTTTTGAGAAATACAAAATATTGTATACTTCTGGAAATATGAATGGCATATCTAGAAATGATTTTGCAGCTCAGAATACGTGCAATTCAAAAGAGTGGTTGGAGGGTCCCTCTCATCTTGCAATTTCAAGTATGTCCAGTGAACTTCAGGCCAGTGAATTGTTACTGGGTTAATGTTGGAACAAAACTAAATACTTAATATCTTATGAGAGAATTAAGCAAACCAGTAACAGAATTTGAGTAACTATGAAGAAAGTATTATTTTTTATATGGATAATAATACTTTATTTTATAAATTAAGAAAATAATTATGAGTATTATTTCTTTCAAGAATATATAGATATTGATTAAATGTACATTTATAACTATAATTTAAAAACATTATTTCAGCAACCTGTTTTGAAAAAACAGATTGAAAGGACTTTTTTTTTATGAATAAAGAAGTCACATTTTCTATCCCTGTACATTCTTAATCAAGGTCCCTTCCCCATCCCACCACATCAGGTCATTCTGAAGAAAGTACTATTTTTAAGTCTCATTTTTTATCCACATGACCCCTTGTTCAAACTCCCTTCCCCCTCCCAACACCTCTTGGTTAATCCCTAATTATGTATCAATAGAAGTCTTGGACTAATTGTGAGTTAAATTGACAGTTTCACCAAAGCAAATTTAAAAACAAACAAAACTTATAATTAAACAAAAAATGTTTAAAATTATAACTGCTTTCAGCTCAAATGAAATTACTGGAATTGAAAATATTACAAATCTATTCTAACAGTTGTAACATGCTTAATGCCTTTCAATATTTCCTTTTTCTTGCTACTCAACTTTATACCTATCTTCATTTATTTAGTGGATAAATATTTCATTATAGTATCATAAATTAAAGACTTCAAATAACAGGCAAATAAAATAAAATCAATACTGTCTTAAAAATCAACAAAATGTGTCTTCCACACTGTGCTGAAAAAAAAAAAAAAAACCTGCACATATTCTGAAAAACAGGCCTTGGACCTGGGTTATGCAAAACCTGTGAAAGATTGCTTTTTTTCACCCAAAGCCCAAATTCATCATTCAAGCCAAATCTTTACCAGCTTGTAGCAGTGCACCAAAAATTTGTCAGCTTCTAATAGCAATCTCTATACTGTGTGGAAATCAGTCATCAGGATTTTGACCCAATGACGTAGGAAAGTTTGTGTCTATACAATCTATTCATAGTCAAAAGAAATTAAGTAGAGTATGACTTCTGATTTTATCTAGAAAGCCTTATCTTCCTAAGTCACTACAATAAAATAATTTACACTCTCACCTTCTCTTCTTTATATAGATATTTTCATTGCTTGTATTCAATTTTCTTTTAATATTTCCATTTTGTGTCTACAGCACTTGTTCATGGGGATTGCTGATCTTTTATAACCTCCACTTATTATAATTCTAAGGACTTGCTAAATATTACAATTGATGACTTTTTTGAAACACTCTTTACTTTTCACTCTCCACAAAAAAATTGCTTTGCTTACAGTTGTGGTACATGCCACCACATTCAATCTGCATCTCCCAGGCCAGCAAGTCACCTAGGTTCACTGGCAAGTCACAAGCTTTCTGACTCTATCCACTACTAATTTATCAACCTGAAACACAATAAACTTCTGCTATCACCTTTCCTAAGGAACACATCATGAATAAATACAATTCTTATCAATAGCCTATCATCTTTCTCCTGTATCATTCTACAAAGATTTCAGCATTGGGCTTCAAAGACATTGCTTTCCCCCCCCCCCACCACCACGTAGGTAGAATCTACATGCTAATATTTACTTTCTAATTATTTTTAGGCTTGGCAATTTTTTTATATTTCTGTTACATCACACTACTACTACTACTTCAAAAGTGACATTTTTCATGTGTGCCCTGTGAGAATATAAAAAGGACTTTAAAAAATATTGTTCTCATCACCACGCTTGAACCTCATTTCATTTTACTAGGCTCTTCTGTAATTTAATAATTGCCTCATAAATAATCTTCTCATTCATAATAATCTTTACAATTAAATTTCTACAATATATCCTAGAAATTCATTAAGAATAGCTATAAACATGTCATAGTCTGGCTAATCCTTTTTATTTTCAATATAAAAGTCCATATTGTTTACTAATTCATGTTCATTCCTCTAAAAGTATTCAATTCATTCATCAAAAAAACCTTTATAACACCTACACCAACAGAAAATTCAAATACTTTTGTATCATCAGTGCATATACACATATATACATGTATGTATATACATATACATGTGTTGTTTGTTGCATAATCCTATATATTCAATAATTTTTTATTTTATCTTTTAAATATATGAAGCATAGTTTCTTTAATATGAGGTAACATTCACTATACTATACATACTTAAAATGTTCATTCAATTTGATAACATCCTTTTCTCTCTCTTTATTTATATCTTTATTCACAGCTATTGCTTAACATTCAGGTAATGTCTCTAGAAAGTTAGAGGCCTAACATATCTCTTTTTAGATCCTTTTCATAAGCTGAAAAAAGATGAATGTTGCTACATAGTAATAGTCCTTTCCTGTGCAATGCCAAGTAGCTATTCACTGAATAAATGTATCCCAATTTATTTATTCATGTCTTATAAGACATTTTGGTTTTCTATAATATAGAAGATTGTTAAAGTTGCAAGTAGTTTTCAAAGACTTCTCCATAGTGGTCCAATCATTTTTTTTTATTATCACTCAAAGATTTTTTTTTGTTTATCAATATGATAAATATCTTTCAGTTGAAGTAGTATAGTAAATATGTGATGGTATCTTATTGTGGTTTTTACTTGTACTTCCCTCCATAGTAATATTGTGAAGCACTTATGCATTTACTTTTTATAATAACCATTATTCTTCAGTAAACAGGCTGTCTACTGCTTTTGTTTATTTTAAGTAGAGAATCCTGTTTTACTATTAAGTATACAAAAAAATTAAATATGAACTTGGAACATATGATTATAAATTAACCATTATTTGTAGCATTTTGCTGTTTGGGAAAACTCCCTGAGGAATGAATTCAAACAGCTTGATGTCTCCAGGTAGATTTATTGAGAAAAGAGAATTGTGTGGTCTACATTGCCATCAAATGTCACAGAGACCCAAAAAATATTCATCTTTGTCTTGTAATATCAAGTAGAAGAAACTAAATATAAGACTTATTGCTTATGATTTTATGTTATTATTCTTATTTACTTCTTAAATTTTACAGCAAGCACCCACTATTAGATAATGCAGTGCATGATTCCATTATATATCTGTTACTAATTAGTTCATCTTATTGATTAAATATTACTAGTTAATTACATATAATTATTATAAACAATATTTATCATTCTGCATTTTACTATAATAGCATTGTATTTTACCTGAGTTGTAATTTTAAATGTTAAAATTTATAGGTGAATAATCAAATTAATAAGTTAACTATTATGTTGGTTGGCTTGTTAAACATAATCGTCCATATCTAAATTTTGTCTTGTAAAGTAATATAAAAGAAGGATTAATACTTATAGATGCTAAATATTTTACAGAATTAAATGATAATATGATAACCCACTTTTTAGGATATAATGATACTGACTACCTAATAGTAATTCTTCTTTAGCTATATATCAATATTATTCATAAACTATAGAGTTATCAACTTTACAAACTTAGAAGATTACTATTCAAAATATATTTCTAATTGTTTAATTCTAAATGGTATTTTTTAATATCAACCAGTATGTTACAATTTTATGCATATGTTTGAATGTACAGTTTGTGAATATGCATGTAACCTGAATTTAAATCATGGCCTTGTACATGGTTACCATACATTAAGGTAACATATGCCTAATGTTAATTATTTTTCATTTTACCATGTATATATGTTTTATATATATATATATATATATATATATATATATGCATTATTTTTTGTAGCACAGGAGATAGGAAAACAAAAACTTTACCCATGAGGAAATCACTATACCTAATAGCTTTATGCATACATCATGTTTTCACTTCTATTTTGAGATAAGTTTTTACTAACATACATAGGCTGACATTTACCAAGTTTTGTAGCTAAGGCTTTGCTTGAACCTTTGATCCTCTTGGATTATGTTATCATAATTCTAGAATTACAAGTTTGCTTCATGATTCTTGCCTAATAATTGTAAAAAGTATGCATAAAATAACTAAGGTAGGAAACATAGCATTTCCTTTCTTTATACCTATGTTTAACACTGACATAATGTAAAGAGTAACTTAAATAAAAGCTAATCTAAAACATTATGTTTTCAGTGTTAGAAATACAATAAATTGATAACAGATGGAATTGTGCCTTACTTATGCAGCTTGCTTTAGGCTATAGTCAACAGCTGCATGCAAACCTCATGTATCAAAAAACTGTATTTACATGGATAGAATTAAACTTTGCTGATGCCTTTAAGCATAAACAAATATTAGTAAATTTATATTATAATCTCCATAGTCAAATAAAATTATATGACTGCTTAAATTGGAACTCTTCTGTTATAGTAATTCTTTACATGTAAAAGGTGGGGTGTGTTAGAAATACAGTTAGTTAAATTATTTTATTAGAATATTCCCTTTACTAGGGATGTTATTGTGGAGTTTTTGATTCACAGAATAACTGAATGGAGAATAGACTTCCAGTGAGACCCTGGCCCCAGATAAGAATGGGATCATAAGTTACCAACTCTTTCATCTTAAACATATCTATAGGCTACTCTCTGATTTAAAAACAGTTATAATGGCTATAATACTCTATAAGAACATTCTGCTTACAGTATTTTATGCCTAGATGTACAGCATCATAGAGATAGGCGTTTGATGGTTTAATAAGATGTGCCAATTTAGAGTCAGTATTATCCACACTTCTATGTTCTGGGCCTCTGAGTTCAAATATTATTGCCCATGAATCAAGTTTGAAGTTGTCTGGTGAGCCTACATTACGTTCCTTTTAAGTTTATTAGATTTCTGAACACCATTCAAGTGTCTATAAAGCAATCTATCACCCACCTCAATCTCATTTCTTAAGAACTGTGTTTCCTCCACTGCTAAAGAAACAGACTTTTTATCTTTAAGGAAACAGAGACAGCTTGTTCATAAGATCAGAGGTGTTCATATTTTCAGGCACAAATTCTTAGAACATAAGACTTAGTCTGGGATGAAAAAGCAAGCAAAAGTTATCAATGACAACTCTACTTAAGGGAAGTCCAAAATTTATGATTTTAAACCAATTTTCTCTGGCATAAAAATGTATTTATCAATGTGAAGGGCTTGAGTATTTCTTTATATACACACACACACACACATATACATAGATACTTCATCATTTTAAACATTAATAGTTAATATCTGTGAGATTCTATTATTTTTCTTCAACAGCTTTCACATAAATGTCCTTCCCTATGAATTGTCATGAACATATTATATCATTTAGTTCTGGCAGGCTTTGGAAAAAGTGATTGCTAAATTTGATGATGGGCAGAGGAGCTGTCTGCTATTGCTCTGCAGACATTCAAAGTATGGAAGTAAGCAGATCTATGCTACCTAGAGGTTTTGCTACTTGAATGGTCAACCCAATCACTTATTTCAAAAGAACTTAGCTTCTGAAAGTTGCCAATTAATTGAGTGGGACGGGGCAGGGGGACCTCAAATCAGAATGCGTTATTTGCACTAACTCTTCCACTATTTCCAATGAAGCAATATTTATAAGAAAACACTTAGAAGGTCACATGACAGTTTGATTTTGAGTACTAGAGCAATGTAGTATCTTTAGTAACTTGAGCATAGTCTCACAGTATATGCTACTATAATAATCCAGTCAAAAGTATTTCACATTCGGTATTAAAAAGAATAGATTGGTGATATTTTGTAGCATCAAGTTGCATCTTAAATTATATACACTGATTTGTTTTTCATGTAATTATGAATATGTGAGGTGTTATAATATTAAATGCATCAATGAGAATAAGTAAGGTAGGATCAATATTTTAGGTGTGAAGTTATTAGAATTTCACCAGGGGTTCTATATTTCAGAAGTGACTTTCATAACTCTATTACATTCATTCTTCTTTTACACATTACAATACAGACAGCATAATATAAGCAAATGAGACAGCTATAAAAATAATGTCATGTTGAGGTAATCTGAGTAAGTACACTAGGGAACTGCGAGGTCTTTAGATAAAATAATAACCTATCAATTTACACTTTCTCCTCTCTTTTCTTTGGTGGAAACAAAAACTAGAGAAATTAAATGTTTAGGATGTAAATCTTCATAAAGTGTGTTTTCACGATCTTACATAATTAGTATTTATGGTGTTCACAAAATGAAATATTGTTATTATCATCATAATACTTTACTTTACTGCATAAGTATATTATATGCATAATAAACCTGAATCCCTTGTAACAATGCCTTTTCTTTAAAACAAATACAAGAAATCATGAGCAAATATTCACTAACACATGAGATGAATTTTGTCTTCTGTTTGATTTGCATGCCCACTAAAGTTTTCTGGTCCCCAAGGATATATTTATATCCCTATCTTTATGCTCTGATTGTGAGAAAAAATAAAAAAGGACATTTTTCTTATTAGTCATTATATCATGCTCTTGAAACAATCATAAGATTGTACATACAAAACTGCCTTTCAATAAAGTAGAATCCAGGTTTCTGTTTGTATTCTACAGGGTACACCAGTTTTATTTTTAATGAATGTTTGGGGTTAGTCTTATTTAATAAATTATTATGACATCAAATATGAGTTTTAAAACTTCCAAGTTTTCTTTGCTGCAAGGATAATATTTTTATTAAACTATTTTTTAAATGAATCTTTATGGACTGCATCTGATCATTCATAGCTCCACAATTTACATCTCAAAATGTATTTATTGAACTCCTTCAAATATTCTTTTGTGGACACTAAATAAAAGTCTAAAAAAATACAGAAAAGTTCCTTCTCAGACTCATTGTCTCACATATATTCCAGCAGTTTAACATTCTGGGATGTAAGCGCTCACTCACTCCTGTCATGACAGGCAGCTATTGAGGCTGGGTATGGTGTTTTGCTGTAACATTTAGTTTTTCAACACAGCTTTATGTAATAAATCTGTTGTCAGTCTGTCTATTTGTGTCATTCTGAGACATATGAAGGATGAAGCTCTGGGAAGGGCAAAGCCAAGTATATTCTTTTCTTCATGGCTAAAAGCAAGGATCAACAGCTAAATAAAAATATCTGCCTCTTTGACATTACAAAATGCATGCAATGCCCTTCAACATGTTTTTATTGCAATCACAAACAAGCTACCACCTGCATAACAAAAGATCAGATGTTTTGCATCAACCAGTTAGTTCTGTAGTTATTTTAATAAAGATTACCAACTTTTTTTAACCTGGAAATTTTTCTCTAGGTCCAAAGTCATGAACTCAATTGCCAATTGTACAAATAAGCATAGTATATTTACTTTTTAAAAAAGTTCTCTGACAATGAAATGCTGGGTGGATAAGTAGATCAGGAAAACAGTGATTACTCTTTTCAATAACCTTTGATGGAACTGGGAGAAATTAGTTGATCCTGCTAGTGTCTCATCCATCACCTGCAAAATGAAGCAGACACTTTTGGGTGATTTCTAAGGTAACTTTTAGCTCCGATGAGCTGTGCTACTCTAAGGTCCTAAATCACACAGTGGTTTTTGCTCACACATATGTGACTTAAAGAGGAAGCAGCTTATTTTCATCAAGCTGCTGACTCTGCAATGCAGTTAAGCATGTTCATTACATTTTGTTATACAGTGAGAGAAGTTGAACCTAACTTGGATTATGCAGCATAGAGAATAAGCAGAAAGTGCTTTTTAGAATATACTTGGGAAGTGAATTCCATCCACTTTTCTCTTTGTATGAATTTAATCCTTGATGCAATCAGCATACCTAATGAACCATAAATCTCACACCTGCCTCTGCATACATGCTAACCTCATCTCATGGTGTATCTCCCTGTCTGTGCATTTCATTATTGATATAAGTTCTTTAATAATGGTGATATGTTAGGAAAAACACTGTCTGCATCTAGAATCCAATGTGACAAAGTCTGTTCTTGTATGCAGTGTTTTGATTTTTCCTGACAAATTGAACATGTATTTACAGGAGCTGTCCAGCATCAAAACAGAATCAGTTAACACAAGCAGGATTTTGGGTTCTTCTCATTTACTGCCTGATAAAAAAATCAAAGAACAGTATGCATGCCAATGAAAGTTATGAATTTTTAATATACTGTGGTTTTTTTCAGTCTTCAAAACACAAATATTTTTGAGGTGATTACTCAGTCTTCTATCTGGAACTTTATCCGCTGGGTGGCAAGAGGCCAAAGGAACATGAGCCTGACCTGACCTTTTGATAAGTTTTATTGTACTATTTTACAGCCTCAAGGAAGAAGAGCAAGTTATCTCCAGAAAGCAAGTAATTTGTGAATCAAAAGAACAGAGAAAGAGCAAAGTGCTAATTAAGAAGTTATCTTTGAATTCTCCTTAATTTAAAGATAGCTGAAGGCAAATCTCAATTTCTATAGTTAGAAAAGGCTCTGTGTGTATGCATACGCACACACACACACACACACACACACACAATACATAGATATTGTGCCTATATTTATAGGCTCAGTTAGGAGCTAAACACAATTAGTCTCTTAATATTTATTTATCCTGCCACTCAGTGTTATTCAATAATAATTTTTAGACCAGATTCAATACCAATCATATGTTCAGCACAATATGAAAAACTGATGAACTTATTTAGAAATATGATAACCACAGTATATTTAGCAAAATGTCATGTGTGCATATAAATTACTATAACCACTCATATAAATATTTTGTTTGATGTATAGTAAAATTTGTAGAATTTAAAGATTTGTATTTTTTCAGTAACAATAATCATAAATCTACCAATTTAAAAAGAGGGTGTCCTCTTATGTCAATGAAAAAGACAAAATGTCACTTAGCTAACAGAGCATATTTATAAAATGTGGTAAAAATCTGAGAATGTGTATTCAAACACTAATAAAAATTAAAATATTTTCTTGAGAAAATTTCAGGTTATTGTTATTTTTTCTGGATATTATACATTATACTTGTTATTAAATAAATTATTAACTCAGAGTATAAAAATAATCTGAATTCTTTATAAAGCAACAAGATTGACCTATAACTTAAAGAATTTATAAATAACCAATAGTGATGAACATATAGTGAGTTAGCTAAAATTTTCCAGCTAGAATAACACCTATGAATTTTATACAAATTTCAGAACTGGCAACTGGTTTACTAAGAGTGGTTGTATAAGAAGTGTAGTGTAGCCTCAAGGCAGCCTGCAGACACAGACACAGCCTGACATTCACAGCACTCTGGCTAGGTCTGAGATTAGAAGCAATACCTGAATTAATCAAAAAGATCTTCAAGATTTCAACCATTTCCCCAAACCGGAATTAAGCATAATACAATCTAGGAATTAATTTATTTAAAAATATATATGTCAAGTATGTGAGTTTTTTAAATAACTGTTATGTCTCAATATCATTAACGTCTTCCATGAGAAAACTAATAAATACACTATATTATTCATGTTCTTGACATGGGACTCTACAATCCTATTAGAGAGAAAAGACCTACATTCATAGACAATTTGACCTCCTCCTCATTTCCCTCCTCCACCTCAATTCACTTTTATCTTTCTCCACTAACATTTCTTCTGTTCTTGGAATGAACAACAATCATCACTTAGTCGATCACTTAGTCAAAATCACCATCAATCAAAACTCCTCTTTTTCTTTTCTTTTCTTTTTTTTTAGTTGTTTTCTCAAAGAATTTTCTGGTACTTTCAGTTTTAGAGAAGCTACAATAATTCTTCCATTTATACCCCTTCATAGAATAAAGTACTTTTTGTTGAATTTGTCACATTTAATTCCTTTAATTTTATGTTATTTGTGTGATATCTGCCTTATAAATTAATGACAAAAAACAATAGAGGACAAGGTGTCTGATTTGTAAGGTATTGTGTGCCTTTACCTTATATCATCTTTTTTCAGCCATCATCTTATTGACTAATAAAGCAATATTATCTTTTATTTTGTGACATTAGACTCTGAAAGGTAGGATACTTGGCAATATTGCTAACATCTTCCAAAATGATGCCATGAGCAGTCTGACTTACATGTGACAAACATATATGTCTCTATAAACTACTGAATGTTTTTAGAATATATTTTTTAGATCCATAATCTTGTACTAATATTACATCATATTATTATTTGAATAAATAATAAACTGATAATAGGTAACATTGTACTAAATTTAGTCTTAGTGTTTCATTCTTAGGTTAATTTCAAAATTTATCCATACAATAAATAAAAGGATATGAAGACACAGCTGAGTTTCAGCATAATGTTTTACAATTTTGGGTGAACAGGCTGTATGTAATATAAATAGATTACTGCCCCCCTAATAGATTATTGGATGCCTGAGTGAGGATCTCAGTGTATATCTCAGGCTTGCATGAAACTCTCTGTGTATGTGGGGATTTTCTAGAACACATGTCTCTGCTGCATGAGCCTTTTCAAAGTGCTGAGACTTGCAGTATGCTCACCTTCCAGATTAGTATGTTAATGAGACAATCCTAACTTTATATAAGTGGTGACTGAGGCCAAGATTTCTAAAGACTGGATTCAAAAAGATAGATCAAATATATTGTGATCAATTATCTGTCAGAATAAAATTGACCCTGTGTTTCAGTTCAAATATACTGCTTAGATAATGGCTTCAGAATCTCCCAGTTTTTATATATCTCAGGCAAGTATCTTATGAATACAGAAAAAAAATACTGACAATCAGGGTAAAATACCAGGGAAGAAAGCCTTGGCTAGCTCCATCCAAACAAATTGTTGAAGGGCCACTCTTACCAAACCTGGTCACTTCACATTAGGACATGCTTGGCTACTGACAACCATGATATCCATGTGCATCACAAACAAATCAAGAAGTTGCCTTCAACTATTTAAATTATCTCATTTTAATATTTTACAACTCATACAGCATAGTAAGGAAGATAAATTAAATATAAAACCATTAAGTTCTCTTAGACATAACTGTTTACATAGTAATTTTTTCTCTTGACTTGTTTTTATTTTTGGTGACTACTTGCCAAATATATTGGTGACATTAAACCTAATAAATTACTTGTTAGATAAGAGGATTGTCATATAAATAGGAAAACACCCTTAAGTCTATTTAAATCCAAAACAGGTATTTAGAGTATTGAAGTACAAAATTAAAAATATTTTTCTACATTTTATAAATGCTTGCCTTTGGAATTAATTTAAAGATCATTTGAGTTTATGCAGTTCTAGTCTCAGTAAATAAAAATTTCTCAAATTCAGAATGTTTTATTTTAAGTAATTATTAGTAAACCATCAGTTTTACTCCTAAGTAATGCTTGTTTTAGGTACTTGTAATGTGGTATCATTAACATAATAAAACAATTCTGGGCAAAAGAAATCTCTCTAGAATTTTTATATTTAGATTTATATCCTTTCTCAAGACTTTTGTGTTTCCATGGGCAGGTAAAAGCTCTGCCTACAGTGATGGTGTTTCAGTCCACCCTCATCTAGCCTAGAACTCCATGCCTATAGGATACAGGTCAAGACTGTACATATACATAATCTCTTTCTGCAATCTGCTGTTTCTGTCTACTTGATATTATTTCTTATTTCTTTCTCTTTTCTCCTTTCATGGATAGCATCTCAGATTTTTCCTGAGTTATAACTGAAATATGCTTATTTGTGAAGATTCCTCCTCTAATTTCAATATGGGTACATGCTAGATAAAGATTGAATTACATATTGTTTCCTGTTTGAATTTATTTTGGGGAGGTGTGTGTGTGTGTGTGTGTGTGTGTGTGTGTGTGTGAGAGAGAGAGAGAGAGAGAGAGAGAGAGAGAGAGAGAGAGAGAGAGAGGCAGAGATATCTTTTATTAATTTTAAAAGGTCTTACAAAAATGTTTCCAAGCCTAACAATTTTCTCCTTCTACTAATATGACCATGAGATAACAATATTGAAGTTGGCTTCTATATGAATTGATGATTTTTCAATAGAATATAATTCTTGGGTCACTTTATTAGTTTTCTCCATAAAGACTTTTGATGGCAATGCTTAATTAAAATAAAACTTAGTGTCCTTGTCACTAGGACCCACACTTTCTAAAAGTATAAGCATATAGCCAACCATTGTGCATGCAAATGAGCCATCAAATTAATAACTTGATCTTCTTCTGCCTCCTTCTAAGTCCCTTCATTTGTCTTTCTGTCTCCCTGCCTCTGTCTCTCTTTGTCCCTCTCTCTCTCTCTCTCTCTCTCTCTCTCTCTCTCTCTCTCTCT
>PVIH01029714.1:0-13209 GCA_004025045.1 Sigmodon hispidus
CATGTGTTGTATGTGTGATCATGCATGCACTCATGTGTTTTTGTTAATCCATCTTTGTCCCCAAATCATAGCACTATCTCCCAACTTGTAAAACTGCTTTGCAGTTTTGGTTTCTATGTTTCTAATGCAATAAATCTAGGATTATTTTGTATGCATCATGGGGTAACTTTCTAACTTTATTGTTTTATGTGAAACTTTATTGCACTATGAAGTAAGCACAGACTTTTATAATGACTTTTTGTTTTATAAAAATAAATCTACCTTAAATGAAAAGTCTATGCACACTACAGTTTTCTATGATTTTTGATCTGATCAGTATCTTTATTTGATTTACTTTAAGCAATTATCAAATCATTGAATTTTGTAATTAATTTCCATTTAACAATGTAGTAAGTGATATTATTACACTTTAAATAAATGTAATTCCTTAAATATACGTATCTCTTATTTGAGTATATGACCCTGTAAACCTTCTTAAATAATACTTGAATTATATTTTTATTTATAACCATCCACAACTAATATCTTAGAAATCTTAGAAATCTTAAGATACATATAACAAAAGAATAGAAACTTCAAATTAGTATGTAGCCAAAATTTTAGTCTTTGACTTCTAACCTTTCTGGGTTGTATGTTTTTGGTCACACACTTGGATTTTCCAGTCATCAAAACCTTTATTCAACAGGCTAAATAATTAGTAACAATGCGTTTGTAGAAAATAATTTAATATGGTAATGAACGAATATTAATCTACATAAAACAGTCTGATCATATAACCTGAATTTGTGTGAGAAAGTAGCTAGATAAAATAATATTGCTCAATATATTCCTAGAAAATGGACCACAAATGGATTGATGAAAGAAATGAGGTAGGAATTTAATTTTTCCCTAACTATATATGAGGTTAATTTTAATTTTCCCAATAATTAAATTTCACTTGCTTTTTCTTTTAAAAAACAAGCTTATATTAAGATATTCATTCCATATATTCACAAATATTCTGTAAATCAATATCTTGAGTGGCACATTGATAAACACTTACTATTATCACCAATGCTACTTTCTTGCTGGTCATATATGATTCTTCAAAAACAGCAAGACTTGAATGCAATTTTTAAAAGATCTTAATTTGCAATTATATGCTGCGAAGTAGTTTCACTCATAATAATTTGGCAATGTAATAAAGTTATGCTGTATGAGCCATAAAATGTACATTTCATCAGAGAATAAAATTATGTGTTTTACTTGTACAACTAAATATAGAAGTATAGCCAGAAGTTTCTGACCCTTCAGGCCTGGCCTAGCCCCAACCTCCAGACCTGTCTGCAAGCTGTTTAGTTCCAAATAACATCACAAATGTTTATTTTAATTACAAACTTTTTGGCCTATGGCTCAGGCTCATTACCAATTAGCCCTTCCAACTAAACTTAACCCATTTTCATTCATCTTTGTGTTGCCATATGTCTCCATGGTTTTACCTGTGCTTCATTACATCTTGGCTTCTGGATGGAAGCCTGCAACATCTCCTTTACCCTACCTTCCTTCTCTTTAATCTATAGTTGGATTTCTTGCCTCTAAGCCACTTTCCCATAGGCCAAAACATTCTCTGTATAGTCTTTAGGATTCAACACTTTCTCCACAGTAGCCTAGGATTTGTTCCTGGTCAGAGAATCAAAGCCAGGTCAGAAACTTCTGTCTACAGGGGACAAGATACGGAAAGCAGCACTTTGATAAATCTGCATGGTATTAGTACACTTACATTGGTCAAGCTGACACAGAAAATTGAGAAAGGATGTTATCTGTTATAAGCCATGCAGTCTAGCTCTTTTTTGAAAGCTACATAAGCATAATAATGCCTCCACCAAGAGCCATATTCTATCTAACAAGACTCCAATACCAAGCATGAGAAACTTCTGTAATAGTTGTTGGCAGGGGAGACCAAAAGACTCCCATAACAATGTAGGCTATTGCTATTGCCCTTGATTGTCTACCAAAATTTGTAAGTCCCTGTTGCTAATGATACCACATACTTCAGCAAAGGAATAGTGGGATTCACGCTGACTGACCTAAATGATTTCTCCCTGAGGACCTTCTTTAATGATACCAAAAAGTGATATTCAAGCTGTCAAGAAAAACAAACAATAGGCCTACTCAGATTATAACAACTTTGAACAGCAACAATGACAAGCATGATAAAAATTTTTTCAAGGTACAAGAGTAACACTATGTCTTGGTGGTAACTAATAGATCTCTTTTTGGATTCAAGGCCTACTGATCAGGAGGAAAATCATGCCTCATATCTAGCCGACTACCTGGTGCTATTAAGGTCATGGTCTTAGAAAATAACCCATTACCTCTGCTTTACCAGGCAAGTATAATTTCTAACTGCATTTTAAACATTTATCCTAAAACCCACAATAAGAGTATCTCTCACTCATCATTAAACAATCTTGTTTTTTTCTTTTTGCAGCAAACATGTACCATAACAGAAAGCTACAAGTGGCTGAGATGATAAAAACAATTGAACATGGAGTGTCTAGTCCCAATTTATATATCTACAACATAGTCCCCAACTTAAGGCTCAGAGAACATCACAAAATTTGAGACTTGAAGATTGTATGACCCAGAAGACTGGAAAGTCTACGAGGAGATTGTATCTTCTAGATATGGTAGTGAAGATACATTCCTGTAATTTCAATAATGTGACTGAACAATGAATAAAGATAAACAATGACCTAATGAGTAGAGACCTGAAAAGTGAAAGGAACAATTGAAGAAATATAATTGAAGAGACCTCAGGTAGTAAAGAGACATAGGAGTGGGTAGAGTGAGAATATATAGAAAGGAAATAATCTAATAATGTTTTAATTAAATAAAAAACAAACGAATTAATTCAAATATTTTAAACACAGGTTTTAATATTATCTGGTTATGGTTGAACCAACTGATTGGTGATGACTGTCACTGCACAGGTGGTTTACCAATGACAGTCACATGTCCTGAGAGAGAGAGAAGCATACTATACCAAAAATTCCCCCAAAAGAGATCCAGGATAGGTCAAAAAGCAGAGAGGAAGGGAGAGCATATAGAGGAAAATAGTCTAGGATCCATAAGAAAGAATAGGTGGATCAAGGCAAACAGGTGTAGACTTGCCTCACAACCATTTTAAGAGTATTATGAGAACAGGAGTAGCTTCTACTTGTCCCATTGCTTGTTGCAGGGTGATTAGAACAGGGCTAGTGGCCATGAATGTGAGAGTATTACAGAGGAAGTGGGAAGAGTATAGAATCTGACTTTTCTCAATGATGTAAGAAAGGCACACTTAGTCCTCTTCATTTTCCATAAATTGACTGGTGACAAGAAGAGTTGTCTCTCCATGTGGCTCTAGATGTCAAACATCATAAATATAGGAGCTAAGCAGATATTTATTAATAACAATTAAAGGGCCCTGAGGAGAAGTCAATAACTGTTACAAACATACTCATGCTCTGGTTCTGCATAAAAACCTCTGAGTCTTATTTTCACTAAAATCCTGAATAAACCATCCTGAAAGGAAAGCTTCAGTTTGTCACTCTCTATACAAAGGGGATGTTTCTTAACACTTGATCTGACATTCAAAACAAATGCAAGAATGTAATAGAAATACAATAAGGACTGTACTGGCTGTCTCAGCTGTTTATGAGATGACAGTATGTAACTAGCTAGTTACAGTGTTTGGCGCTCATGAGATGGAAGTCTCAATTAATGAATGATAGAGCATACCTCAGAGAAGAATGTGGAAGACATACTCTAGGCAGTAGCCTTATGAATGACCCACACTGAGTTCAGTAGACCATGGTGCTGCTGCAGCTCTGTGGGCTATGGAGTTCGCCTGTTCTGTGGACATGGAGGTCCTGAGCAAGGCACAGCAGAGTGGATATTCACAAAACATTTTAGAGAATGGAAGGGTGAGCAGTTAGAAAAATGGGGAGAAACATTTTCTTTAGAAAAACTTGTAAACTGTTTTGCTTAGTTTTTCACTAAGCATGAGTTTTGACTCAGAGTCCCATCTGCCACTGATTCCCAAGTGCTGGAATTAAAGGCATGTTTCATTAATGCCCAACAAATCATGTTTCTAAGTTACCCCTCCAAACAATACATGTGGGTTGTCTGGCACCCACTGTAGTTGCATGTCTTCACTACATGCTTAACTTCTTTCAATTTATGTATCATAACGCATCTATGCATAGAACTTCTTTCCTTCACATTTCTTTCTAAAAATATATTTTTTAGTTCGTCATTCACTTTCAACGTTTTTGTGGCATCTCTCACTCACATTATTTTTATACCATTTTTCAATGTTTCAATCTGAATCTCAGACATTCTTTCTTTGTACACCCCCACAACCCACACACAATGCTGGTTATAGTAATTTTTTCATCAGTCTTCTAATTGGTAGCTTCTTTTTCTCATCTGTGAAACTGTATGCTCTCAGGTCTAGATTGCTGTCTAAAATAGTCCCTGCTTTCATCTCCAGCACCTGGTGGAATACCAGGTACAAAGGAGATGCTCAGTAGCGCATCAGTAAAACAAGTGTTTGGAGCAGCTTTTGATTGGGGGTGAAATCACTCATACAAGTTTTTCATATTACCAAGGACACAATCAGCGTAAGGAATGATGATGTTGAAAATAACATACTTTCCTAACTACATCAGTTGCGTGTAAACGCAATAAACAATTCTCAAGAAGAATCCTGAGAAAATACTTTGGTTGTCCAAGAATGGGGAGGGGCTGCCCACCACAGTTTTAGGGGAGAGTGGTGACTATCTTTTTCCACAAAAAGTGAGCCAATTCTGCAAAGACCTATGAGTTTTGTCATTGATTCTGTTATTCTGCTTCTCAAAATTGTATTTTCAGGACAAGTGTCTGAGACTATATAAGTCAGAGGAGGGTAAAAACTTAAATGATTCCAGGTGTGGATTACAACGTTATAGTCAATTGCTAAACCTGATTTAAACTTTGCAAGTACCTTTGCTTTCTTAACACAAAGATGGAGTGTTTATTTCTTTGTGCCAATTTTAGTGCATGTTAGTTTGCTTGGCATGATTTTAAGGCTCCTTGTGAGGGTGAGCAGACATTTCCTTGTTTCACATTGTTTTATTTATGAGTAGGTTTAAGATCGATGAACTTAAGGAGAGTTGAGACCATTGATATTAAGGGAAATTAGTGACCATTGATTCATATTTCCTGCCATTTTTGGTGGTAACTTGTTTGTATTTCCTTTCTCTAGAGAATTCTTCTGTGGACTTATTGATTGTTTGTGATTTCGTGGATGTATCTGGGGTCCTTAGGTTGTAGTTTTCCCTCTAATACTCTCTGTAGTGCTGGATTGGCAGATAAATATTCTTTCAGTCTGACTTTGTCCTGAAATACCTTGTTTACTCCAGCTATGGTGATTGAAAATTTTGCAGGGTATATTATTCTAGTTTGGCAGCCATGCTGTTTTAGCGTCTGTATAACTTCTGACCAAGCCCTTCTAGCTTTCATCGTTTCCATTGAATAGTCAGGCGTTATTCTGATGGGTCTGCCTTTATATGTGAGTTGGCCCTTTTCTTTTGCAGCTCTTAAAATTTTTTCTTTGTTCTGTATGTTTTGTGGCTTGATTATAATGTGGCACACTGAATTTTTGGGGGGGTCATAGCTATTTGGTGTTCTGTAAGCTAATTGTATCTTTATAGGCATTTCCTTCTTCAGGTTAGGGAAGTTTTCTTCTATGATTTTATTGAAAACATTATCTGTGCCTTTGAGCTGGTATTCTTCTCCTTCTTCTATTCCTATTATTCTCAAATTAGGTCTTTTCATGGTGTCCCAGATTTCCTGAACATTTTGAGTTATGACTTTTTTAGTTATAGTATTTTCTTTAACTGATATATCTATTTGAGCTACTGAGTCTTCCACTTCAGAGATTCTGTCTTCCATCTCTTGAACTCTGTTATGCTTGTGTCTATGGTTCCAGCTTTTTTCTTCAGGTTTTTTATTTCCATCATTGCCTGATTTTGTGCCTTTTTTATTGCTTCTATTTCAGCTAACTAGGAGTATCTAGAAGTAATAGTATATATGTGGTTATGTCTAATAGTCTTTACCAATAAAAGGATTCAGGTCTCTTTGGAGATATGGTGATCTTAGGATGAGGATGGGAAAGACCCATGTTGAAGTTAGAATATCTCTTCACACAAAGTGAAAAATTTCTCAAATAGAAACTTATGAGCAACATCAAAATAATACAGGAGCCAAGTGAATAGCACACAATGACAAATATAGTTGAACAGCCAAATATAGTTTATATTCCAGTATACAATAAGTGCATGAGTCCACACTAATAAATATAAGTGTTTTATTATAATAAAGAAGTGAAAGGGAAGAGGTAAATCTATGTTAAAAGTATGGAAAGTGTGGGAGGAAGTAGCTAAAGCAAAAGGAAATAATGCTAGCAAATTAGGGAAACAGCAATGGGCTTCTGTGCAAATTCCTTTGCTCTATCCTCTGTAGTAGCAATAATTTTAACATTCAAATACCACAAACATATCTTAAACAGTCAAAGAAGGAAAATATAAATTTCAGAGAAAAGTAGGAAATATCAAATTAAGCAAAATACTACTATAGTCTGTCTGAAAGTGTTTATTTCCTAAATAATAAATTTAAGAAAACTCAGTTAAATCACAAAGATGATCCTTTCTCTGCTGGAAAATAATAAATGAGAATTGAGAACAAGGATGAACAGCATCCCCTTTGCTTCCTCTGAGACCTCTAAATGAGAACAGAGATGGGAAGGGCATAGAACATTCCTGGCTTCCTCCTCTTTGTGGGCTTTGGGCTGTGAAACACTTTTCCCAGCAATCAGCAGAAACCACCCCTTACCTTGAGTATCTCCATTTTGTTTGGTTCAACATTAAGAACAGTACTGCATATTTTACAAGTTATAAAAAGGAAGAGTAGAAACGTGCCAATGGTGTTGAAATAATTTATAACCATCCCATAATGCTTCTGTGGACCTACTTCACCCTATGCTGTCCTTTAATATTCTACCATCTGAATCACCCAACTGAAAAAACTAATTATTTTCCACTGCACGATCCGATATATGAAATTAATGACTCACTGTAATATCATTTTAAGCTTTTAATTATATGCTTTGCCAGCAATGAAATTTATTATGTTTTCTATGAAAACTAATGTTTTCATAATGTTCTTCATGTAGTCAGTATAAAAACTGAAAATTTTGTAATACATTATTGTCCAAATTGAACCTTAATAGAACTCTTTTCATATTAAAGTTTAAAGAGAGAGGTAATACTGTACTTCCTATAGCAGTGAGTGGTGGTCTATGGATTTAATCCCATACTTGGCAGGCATACACTGGCGGTTTTCTGAGTTCAAGGCCAGCCTGGTCTACAACAGCCAAAGCTACATAGAGAAATCTTATCTTGAAAAAAAAACATAAAAGAGGATATCTCTTTATAATGGTAATATTTTACTTGGGAATGAGAGAAAAAGAAATGTAGTGAGCTGTGGTAGAGTGCTCTGGTCTCTATGTTTCAATTCATTTTGCTCTTCTCTTTTTTACCTTCTTGGTAGTTCAGGAAAGAGCACTGAGTAGAATACGAAGTTTTTGATTACTTTAAAATAACTGTTAAGGGGCAGTTTATTATAACAAACTATGCATGCTTATAAAGAACAGATAGCAAAGTTTGGACATCTTCAACAAGTGGTGCTGGTGAGTGTAGGTATGTAAACGAATGCAAATAGATTCATTATCTATTACTCTGTACAAAACTCAATTTCAAGTGGATCAAATACCTCAGTATAAAGTAAGATATACTAAACCTAATAGGAGAGAAATTAAGAAATAGCCTGAAATACATTGACACAAGAGACAATTTCCTAAACAGAACACAAATAGCTCAGGTAATAAGAACAACAATCAATACTTAGAACCTCCTGAAACTGGGAAACTTCTACAAGGCAAAGACACCATCAATTGAACAAAACAGCAGCCTGTAAAACTGGGAAAGATTTTCACCAGCCCCACATCCAATAGAAGGTCAATAGCCAAAATATATAAAGAACTCAAGAAACTAGACATCAACAAAACAAATCAAATAACCCAATTAAAAAACTAGTGTACAGAGGAATCTCAAATGACTGAGAAAGACTTAAGTAAATGTTCAATATCTTTAGCCAGTAGGAAAATGTGCATAAATAGACTCTGAGATTCCATCTTTTACCTGTCAGATGGCGAAGATAAAAACACACACACACACACACACACACACAAGTGACAGCTCATGTTCATAAGGATGTAGAACAAGGAAACATTTTTCCATTGCTAGTGGGAGTTCAAACTTGTGCAGCCACTATGAAAATTAATATGGAAGGTCCTTAGTAAATTGTAGGTTGCCTAGCTATACTAATCTTGGGCGGATACCCAAAGGTAACTTCATTTTATCATAAGTACACTTGCTCAACATAGCAACTTTATTCATAATAACCAGAAACTGGAAACAACATAGATGTCCCTTAAGACATTCTATCAAGAATGGATAAAAAAAAAAGTGGTACATTTACACAATGGAATATTACTCATCTGTTAGAAACAATAAATTTTACAGACAAATGAATGAAACTAGAAAGATCATCCCAAGTGAGGTAACTCAAACTCAGAAAGACAAACACTTATAAGTATGTAACAACTGTCAAGTAAAGAATAATCATGCTACAATCAACAGACTCATAAAGGTCAAGTAACAGGAAAGTTCAAGAGGGGACACATGAATCTGCTTTGTAGTGAGATAATATTGTTACTTTGTAAATATTTGTTCCTCCTACTGGTTTAATAAAAAGCTGATTGGCCAGAGGCAGACAGGAAGTGTGGGTGGGGCTACCAGACTATGAAAACTCTGGGAACATCTCAGAGAAGAGCAGAGACATGGCAGACATGCCAGGAGATGCAGAAGAAAGAAATTGAAATGCTGCTTAGAAAAGGTATTTAGCAAAATGACAGACCAAATTAAGAATCATGGGTTGAGTTGAGATAAAGAAGTTAGCAAGTTATATGATGACCTGGGCCCCAGGTCAATCAGCTTAAAATTAATGTTAGCATCTGTGTGTCTTGTAGGTCTGCCAGTCTGCTGGTCTGCCAATCTGCCAGTCTGGAGCACAAGCCAAACAGGCCAAAAACCTCATACAACACTCCTTGGAAAGGGAAAATAGAATAAATTTTGCAGGTGGACTAGGGGTAGGTGTGGATGGGACCAGAAGGGATCAGAGTGAGGAGACAGAGGGAGAGAATAATTGGAGAGATAACAGGAAATGGTGGCCATTTAGAGGGCTATGTAGAAGCATAGTACAGGAAAAATTCCATGGAATCTATTTTTAGGGACTACATATCCTCATATCAAGGGTAGATGAGGCAGCCTCATGGGAGGAAAGCAGTCCTGTATAGTTAGGTTTCTATCACTGTAAACACCAAGATATACATGACACCAAGACTATGACAACTCTTAGAAAGAAAGCATTAATAAGCTAATGTCCACTTATAAGTGAGTACATACCATGTTGCTTGTTTTGAGCCTGGGTTACTTCACTTAGGATGATCTTTCTAGTTCTATCCATTTGACTGTAAATTTGTCTGCATTTAGTTCGAAGATCCTAAACAAGTCTCCTCTTAATGGAGTATACAGAGCCCAAACTGGCCTTCTTTTCTAATCAGATAAGTCTCCCAACAATGAAACTGGAACATCAACCCAGCCACAAAACCTTCACTTATACTTTGTTTTGCCTTCAAGATGCATGGGGGTCATGGTGGTCCAGATTTTGTAAGAGTGGCCAACAAATGAGATTGAGGCCCATACCACTAGAGATAGACCACACTTGAAACAGTCCAGAGACTCTGGATAAAACCAAACATAACTAGTCAAAAATGTTTACAAACTAATAATATTCTACTATACTCATAGATCAGTGCCTAGCCTAATTGTCATCAGAGAGGCAATTGTTGAGAGCAGAAGCAGAGATGCACAGCCAAACACTGGGCATTAGGTTGATCAAGGGGAAGCCCCCAGTAGAGGAAAAAAAGGATTGTAGGAGCCTGAGAGATAAAGGACATTGTGTGTGAGATTATGTGTTAACACTTTAAATAATTGACCCGCCTATGGGTTTAGTAAAAGTTTATTGGCCAAAAGGCAGACAGGAAGTGTGGGCAGGACTACTAGGCTAAAAAAAAATTCAAGAATATCTCAGAACAGACAGACTCCAAACACAGATGCCATAGAACCACCAGAAGAACAACACAGATGCCAAGAGATACAAAAAGAAAAAAAAAGGTTAAAATGTCGCTCTTAAAAATATAAATAAGTAAATAAATAAGCAAACTACAAGGCTAAACAAAATAAGTTAAGTTCAAATGAAGAATTTAACAAGTTATATGTCTGGGCCCTAGGTCAATCAACATAAAATAAACATAAATGTCTGTGTGATTCTGTGAGACTGGGTGTGTTTCTGTGAGACTATAGGTCCAAACCTCTACTCTCGGCCCTAAAGTACAGGCCAAAAATATAATACAACAGAGCATGACCCACAAAATCAACTAAGTTGGACTCGAAGGGCTGACAGAGACTGAAATAATAAACATAGACCTTCTATGGGTCTGAGCTAGGTCCTCCACATATATGTTGTGGTTATGTTGCTTGATGTTCTTATGAATCTCTCAATAGTGGAAGTACACAGGGTACCTTTGACTCTCTGCCTGCTCTTGGGATCTGTGGTAGTTTGAATGTAATTACCCCTATAGTCTCACAGGTTGTGGCACTATTAGGTGGTGTGGTTTTTTTGATGTAGATATAACATTGTTAAAGGAAGTCTATCACTTTTGAGGGTGGGCTTTGAGGGTTCCTATGCTCAGGATACTACCCAATATCTCAGTCTAATTCCTGTTGCCTGTATGATGTAGGGTTCTTGGCTATGTCTCCAGCAACATGTCTGCAGGCACACCACCATGCTCCCTGCCATGTTGATAATAGACTAAACCTCCGAACTATAAGTGAACCACCCCAATTAAATGTTTTTCTTTCTAAGAGTTGCCATAGTCTTGATGTCTCTTCTCTCTTTTTTTTAAAGATTTTTTTGTTTAAACTTTATTATTTATTTATTTATTTATTTATTTATTTATTTATTTATTCGCCTTGGTGTTTGCCTGGAACTGGAACTACAGACAGTTGTTAGCTGCCGTGTGGGTGCTGGGAATCGAACCTGGGTCCTCTGGAAGAGCAGACGGTGCTCTTAACTGCTGAGCCATCTCTCCAGCCCCTTGATGTCTCTTCTCAACAATAGAAAACCTAACTAATACAGAACCCTTTTCTCCTACTGGGTTGTCTCATCCAACCTTGATATGAGGATTTATAGTCTTATAGTAACTTGTTAAGCCATGTGTTTTGGATATCTCTGGGAGGTCTGCTCACATCTACTCCGTCTTCTTCCCCCTTCCTACCTCCCTCTCTCTTCCCCCTCTCTCTCACTCTAGCTTTCCCTCTCCTTTCCTTCCCTCTTCCTCTCCTCCTCTTTCTGAAGGAAAACAGAGGAGGAATATATCTGGGAGAGTGGGGGGTGAGAAAAGAACTAGGAGGGAGTGGGGAGCGAAACAGTGGTGGGGATGTAATGGATGAAAGAAGAAAAAATGAAAACTAAATTTCAGCATAGATTTGGGAGGGGATCACAAGAGAAGACAACAAGAAGAAAATAAATGCCAGCATTGATTTGGGGGAGGTTCATAAGCTCCTATCTCTATGGAAGGAACTAGTGGCTTGATGGATATTGAAAGGAAAAGGAGTCAATTTTCTTTAGAATTGTGGCCACTGATAGATTCTTCATGCTCTACTTGATGAACTCATATGGGAAGTAGTAACTGAACTCAGTGGGTCACAAGAATGAACATATAAATAATTATAAGAGGAGGGAATGAAATTGGGAAGGAGATATGACTAGGGGTCCGGAAGTTGAGTTGAGAGGTTAAGGGTAGAGATTACTATAGTATATTGTATAAGTTTGTGAACTTTTCATGAATAAATAAGATGTAAATGTAAAAAAGTTTGAGAGAAATAGGATAAAAGATAAATCTACAATAGTTATATGAGCTGCATATGTATTTCTGTATTACTTTTAGTACTTTTTAATATTTATGAAGATTTTCATAAAAATAGATTACAAACCCTTATAATCCAAAGAGTAAATCAAATCTTTTCTGTTATTGTTTCTGTCTTTGCACATTTGTTTGTTTTTGCTTGTTTGAGCACCCACTGTTGTAAGAAGAGGTAAGTTTTTATTTTTCATAAGGTGATTTATTTGATAATAAGTTCAATATAAATTCCTCCCAAGATCCTGCTCACCACTGCTTGTTTGGCCAGGTGCATAGTCAATGAGCAAGATGGCCCTGTCATGGACAAGTGGCCATATCCCTTGGAGTAGAGGTCTCCATACTGATGCCTCTGGAATGTGACTTTGTGCAGGAATCCTTCTGGGTAGGGTGAGATTCTATTTAGAATAAAGTCTAGGTTTTGTACTCAGTAACTTTTTTGCTTTTCTTCCCTTTCATTTTTGTCTTCTTCTGCCTTAGCAGTCCTCACTTTACGAGTCAGGGTAACAAGTCTCTTTTCCTTGCATTGACTCATATTTCCCTAGAGTTATATTCGGCAAATGTACATGTGCGAAAACATCAAATAAATGGTGGTACATATTCAGCTCTACTTTTGAGTACTTAAGGACTGCTATTTCCACTTACCTGACATCTAGCCCATGCTTGAGAAAAGAAGAAAAATAGAATCATAAGAATCATTGATTGTACCTATTCACTTACATAATGAGTCTCTTGGAGAAACATACTTCACATCCTAACACAGAAATGCCTCTACCTAATTTTATGTGATTTTACTATGCCCAATAATGTCAATTTCTTTTTTTTTTCCTTTATTTTGTATTTATAAAAAAAAAACACAGTAAAAAGAATTTAAAATGTGGAAGAGTTAACAATAACTATATAGAGGATAAGAATGATAAGCATGGCTTATCAAGGGTAGACATACAAATAAGATTGCTACACCTATATTTTCTTTGTGTTCATCTTTCCCTCTGAATTTTTTTTTTTCCATCCCTGTATATCCTTATTCAAGGTCTCTTCCC
>PVIH01029715.1:0-13199 GCA_004025045.1 Sigmodon hispidus
CCTCCCCTCCCCTCCCCTCCCCTCCACTATGGCTCTTAGAGCATATGCCAGTTTTTATCAGTGCTTAACAATTTGAAGTTAAAATTTAATTCTTCTTCTTTTTCTTTTTCTTTTTATTAAGGTCTCTCATCTTCTATTCAAACACTGACACTTCTGAAAACAGGGACCAAAGAGGGACAGTGATGTTGCTCAGTGAAAGAATGCATGCTGGTTAGATGTAAAGCCATGGGTTCAAATCAGAGCTATTAAAAACCTCACATACCTTCTTGGTGTGGTGGCTCCAGCACTAGGGAAGCAAAGGCAGGCAAGTGGATCTCTGAGTTCAGCTCTAGGCTAACCTGACCTACAGAGTGAGTTCAGGACAGCTAGGGAAGCACAGAGAAACCCTGTCTTTAAAAGCCTGATTAAAAAAAAAAAAAAAAAAAAAAAAAAAAAAAAAAAAAAGCTTTGGCTTTTCCTAAGAAGGCTCTAGAAAGGCAAAGATGGAGAAGGGTCTTGAGGACTGGGGACATAAGGAGAGGAGGAGGAATCTGGAAGAGCTTTGAAGACAAGAAAAGAATCATGAGTCCTGGGAGGGATTTTTCTAAATGTGACTCTAGCACCAGTATGTTTCTTGGGGTTGTGCCTCCCACACACTCACAAAATCAGGGTGTGAGTTTGTTTAACAGGCTGACTTTCCTCCAGATTGAATGAGCAGGTCCAATGAGACAACTCCTTACAAGCCCTCCTTTCCCCAACCTCTGAGGGAGTAAGCTCCCAGGCCTGGAACATGAATAGAACTCAACCATATATGCAATGTTTCTATACAAAACTCACAAGATGGAGTTTGCTTTATACATTAACTAAGAGACTCATCATTAATAACAAAATTTATTTAAAAATATGACAATAAAAGTTATTTAAAACCTGTGAATTATTTACTTCCAGAATTTCTTAGTTAAATGTGTTTGGATAAATGTCGAACATAGGTAACAGAGTCAAAAAATAAATAAAACAGCACATAAAAAAGTGGCTACTGTGCTAGTAGGTCTATGTGTGTGAACATGTCTTTATGTGTGTGTGTGTGTGTGGGTGTGTGCATGTGTGTGTGTGTGTTAGAAAGGCTAAGAAAATAAAGCATGTTTTTTTTGGTGCGGGGTGGGTTTTTTATTTTGTTTTTTGAGACAAGGTTTCTCTATGTAGCCCTGGCTGTCCTGGAACTCACTCTGTAGACCAAGCTGTCTTCAAACTCAGAGATCTGCCTGTCTCTGCCTCCTGAGTGCTGAGGTTAATACTGTGCATCACAATGCCAGCACAAAAGGAAGGTTTTTAAAATATAAGAAAAACAATTAAAACGGGGCTGAGGTTATAGCTTAGTTGGTCCAGTGTTTCCTGTTTTACATGAAACCCTAGTTTCCCATCCTCTGTACATCCCGTACATAGCATACACCAGGAGTAAACATGACATTGGGGAGGTAGAGGCAGAAAGATCAGAAAGTCAATGTTGTTCTTGGCTACATAGTAAGACTAAGACAAGCTAGAGCTACATAAAGTCCTGCCTTAAAACAATTAAAATTAGGGGCTGGAGAGATGGCTCAGAGGTTAAGAGCACTGACTATTCTTCTGGAGGACCTGAGTTCGATTTCCAGCATCTACATGGCAGCTAACAACTGTCTATAATTCCAAGATCTGACACCCTTACACAGTTATACATGCAGGCAAAACATCAATTCACATAAAAAAATAAAATAAATATTTAAAAAATTAAAATTAAAGGCCTGGAGAGATGGCTTAGAGGTTAAGTGCACTGACTGTTCTTCCAGAAGTCCTGAGTTCAATTCCCAGCAACCACATGGTGGCTCACAGCCATCTATCTGGTACCCTCTTCTGTATACTGTACACATAATAAATACATCAATCTTTAAAAATTAAAATTAAAAACAAAAACAATGGGTGAATCTGAGGAGGCTTGATTAAGCACTGCTTAACATCAGCTTGTCACCCGCTGTGGGCCCGTGTCCCTATTCCCTATATGTGTTCTTTGAAGCACCAAGGAAGGATGAGGCGAGGGATTTCTGACAGCAGCTTTCTGGTTTTGTTTCCATGAATGGGCATCCTCAGCTCAAGGAGAGAAATGCCCTATCATACCCAAATTGGGAGGCAATAGGTTTCTGTTTTTGTTTCTTCTCTGAAAACTGCATATAATTCCCTTTGATCATATCAACACCCCTCTCTATTCTCTGGGTCCCTCTCAGGGTTTCCTCTGATGGCATCCCCCTCTCTACCTCACCTAAGGGCTCAGTAAGTGATGTCCTCGATGAGGGGGGAGTAGGTAAGGAAGACATGGCCCGAGGAGGCCTACCTGCCTTGTCTCCATGGTCAGGCTCAGTGTGGAGTCAGCTAGCCCCTGGGAACCCTTAGAGGGAGCAGTTTCTTCTGCTGGTCCTGTTGGGCTGAGCTGTTCCTTAAGGACACAGACACTCTCAAAATAGTCACCAGGAAATCTAGGCATCCCTGCTATCCCAGCACTGGGAAGGCAGCAGGTTTAGGGGTTCAGGATTTCCAGGCCAGCCTGAGCTACATAATGAAACCCTATCTCAATTAAAAACAAACCATAACTACATGAAGAAGGTAACATCTGTAAGCCAAAGGGGAGGACCCACACTGCAGCCCCTTGGCCTTGGATTTTAAGTTCAAGAACTGTGAGACAACAAATGTCCCTGTTTGAGCTACCTGGTCTATGGTCTTTTGTTACGGTGGCCCTAGATGAATCATACAAATTCTGTCTAAAGTCAGACTGTGTGACAAACTTTAGTTTTGTTCCTGTTTCTCTACTCAGCATCCACTTTCCTCTTTATACCTAGACTGTGTGCTGTCAGATGCAATTTAAAATCTTGCTAGGAGGTAGTGGTGCATGGGATTTTAATCTCAACACCTAAGAGGCAGAGGCAAGAGAATCTTCAAATTCAAGGTCACCCTGGTCTACAAAACAAGTTCCAAGACAGTCAGGGCTACACAAAGAAACCCTGTCTCAAAAAACAAACAAAACAAATGTCTTTCAGAAATAAAGCACCTACTGAAATAGACACTTGAGCCTTGTGGAGCATCCCTACCAAATCAAATGAAGGCTAGATATTAGCTGTCCACCTCATCTGATGCTCGGGCCTGGGAGCTGGACCTAGAGCCAGCTGTCTGAACCTATCCCTCAGCAGACTGCAATGAGAGAAGAATAACACAGAGGTGCATGCTATGTACCAGCTGTTCCCTACTGAGCCTCCACATGATGGCAAATGACCAACGATAAAGTCATTGTCCCAGGGACACCACAGAGGTGGCCGTTAGCTGGATGTCCACAGCAGAGACCTTGCCTAGGTTATACTCTTCTACTGCCTAGCTTCCAAGCCATTTTCCCAGCTTTCCCATTGAAGATCAGATGACTTCACCTCCTTTTCTACTAAACTAGCCAGAATTGGCTTCCATGGCCTGCAGCCAAGAACTGAGAGTGACATAGTAGCTATATCATCTTATGCAGCCTGTGCCCTTCTGAGTGGCCACTCATGTTGTAGATGAGTTCAAAGGTGCTCTGACTTCACATATTCACCATGACACTTGTGCCCTCTACACAGTAATATTAGCTTAAATGACAAATACCTTTAAATATGGCAAGAGTTTTCTATTTGATTTTATTTAGGGTTTTGCTATGTAGCCCAAGCTAACCTCAAACTCTTTATTCTGATGTAGTGGGTTTATGTTGTTGCATTGTAAATAATTGTCCTGCCTACTGCTTTAATAAAAATGCTGATTGGCTGAAAGCAGACAGGAAGTGTGGGCGGGGCTACCAGACTAAGAAAACTTTGGGAACAGGAAGAAAAGAGCAGAGATGCCACGGAGACAGCAGCAGATGCAGGGGAAAGAAGTTGAAATACTGCTCTGAGAAAAGGTACCAAGTCACATGGCTGAAGAAGATAAGAATCATGGGCTAGCAAGTTATATGCCTGGACCCTAGGCTGATCAACATAAAATTAATATAAGTGTCTGTATGTTTCTGTGGGTCTCGGGTCTGAGGGTCTGCAGGTTAGAACTTCAGGACTAGGCCAGAAAGTACAGGCCAGAACCTGATACAACACGCTCATGTCTCTGATTCTGCAGAGCTGACATTCTGGAAGTGGTTTCATTTCTAAATCACACATAAATTTGAATGGAAAAGGTTCGGAGCTCTCCACACTTTTCAGAGAGTTAGCATCCCTAAGACCAAAAATTTGGAGAGGGGTCATGGTTGTGTCTTTGGTGTGCTCCAAACCCATGTCTTTAAAATGTTATTATTTTGTGCATATGGGTGTTTTTCTTGTGTTTATGCCTAATGCCTACAGAAAATGAAAAAAGGCATCAGATTCTCTGGCATTACTGTTAAAGATGGTTGTTAGCTGCCATGTGGGTGCTGGGAACTGAACCCAGGTCCTCTGCAAGAGTAGCCAGTGCTCTAACCACTGGGCCATCTCTCCAACCCCTGTCATACTCCTCCTGACTGTGAGGAGCAGGATCCACAAATGAAGGGAGGGAACACAGACTCTCTCTGAGGGTCTCTCAGACCCATTCCAGGGCCCATTCTCAAATGTATTCAACTGTTCCTTCAGGTGTGCTCAGTGACACATTGGGTACAAGTACCTGGACTCCATTTCTAGCATTAAAAAAAATTTTTTTTTTAAACTTTATTTATTTGCCTTGGTGTTTTGCCTGTAACTGGAACTACAGACAGTTGTTAGCTGCCATGTGGGTGCTGGGAATCGAACCCGGGTCCTCTGGAAGAGCAGACGATGCTCTTAAACGCTGAGCCATCTCTCCAGCCCCTAGCATTAAAATTTTTAAAAGAAATTTAAAGACTGATTCTGTGAGCCACAATCTGAGTGTCCACTCAATTTTATAGACTTAGAAAGTCTTGACGTCATGCCCTGCCCTTCAACTACTCAGTAGATACAAAATAAATAATAATAATATTAGCCAGTGATGCTGTTTTCAATGTCCCCAGCATTTGGGTGACTAAGCTGGAAGAGGGTCAAGAGTTTGAGGCTAGCCTGGGCTAGCGAGACCTGGTCTCAAGAACTCAAACACCATCTCCATCAATCAATCAGTCAAATACTTGCTAGACCTGAGGTGGCATGTGGCCCCATGGAGGGGACTGTGGGTTCCATGGGCTAGCCTGGACTATGTACCAAGACCCTGTCTCAAAGCAAAAGTAAGCAAAAAATTTGAGACTATAATGAATTGCAAACCATTTTTTAAAAATTGTGTTGAGCACAGAGTCATAATTTTTCTTCTTTTTATTATAAAATATAATAATTAAAATACCTTATTTTTTGCCAGAGTTTTTCTATTTTGCCCTGACTGGCCTTGAACTCAGAGATCTACCTGCTTTTTTTTTGGAACATTGTTTCTTTGTGTATCCCTGGTTGTCCTAGAACTTGCTCTGTAGACCACGCTGGCCTTGAACTCACAGTGACCCTCCTGCCTCTGCTTCCCAAGTGCTGGGATTAAAGGAGTACGCCACCACCACCACCTAGCTCACAATTTCTTTTTTAATGTAGGCAAATATCACTTTGAGAACAAAACGTCAAGAAACCCAAATTCAGCCACTGGCAATAACATTAGCTCACAACTATTTTGTTTTGCTGGGTTTTGAGACAGGGTCTTCCTGTGCAGTTCAGGCTGAACTTGAACTCTCTACATACTCAGGTTCACCTCCAATTCTCAGTCTTTCTGCCTCCTCCTCCTCAGTGCTGGGGTTACGGTGCATGCCACTACCCTGGCTCTCAGGTCACACCCTGATATTATTATACTGATAGACCCCAGACTCAGGGTACTATCCTCGGGAAGGGGGGCCCCAAGAACCCAGACTCCAGGCCAGTTGATGCAAAAAGCAAGAAGATTTATTTTGTCTGTACAGGCAGGCTACCTCCCTGCCTCCAGAGCAAGAGAGTGGCCCGGATTAACAATCTCCTATCTCTTTTAAAGGCTAAGACCATAAAATCACCATAGCAACTGGGACAATACATGATTGGTCACTTTAAAGGTCATACTATAATCGTAAGGTTGCCTTAAGGTCAGCTGGTTAGGGGGTTTTTACAACCTGGTGTTAGTCACAGCTATTCTGCTTGGAACTTCTGATATTTTTACCACAGGTTCAACCATCATGTCCTAATGGTCACCTGAGTTGATTACGGCCATTTAGTTTGTTTTTTCATAGAGGGTGCTCTGCTGAGTATTTGAACTGAATGCTTGGGTGGGCATTTGAACCCAGGGTCCTTCAATACTACTAAAATTGACAAGTGTACGAAGCAGCTACATGTGTTACTACCTCCTGTGCCATTTTGTCCAATGCCTGTATCTTTGCAAGGCTGGGGATCCAACCCAGGGTCTTGTGTATGTTAAGCAAGTGTTCTACCACTGAGCCAGCTCTTAATATTAATACCATCCTGGTCAGGCAGTGGTGGTACACACCTTTAATTCCAGTACTTGAGAGGCAGAGGCAGGTGAATTGCCCAGTCCAAGGCCCCCTGGTGATGTCAGCCAGTGTCCTGAGGTTCTTTGCATGTTCTAATCTATGTGTGGTTACATGATTGTTTACATGATTTCTCTTCATAACCCTGGCCCAGTGTATCAAGTTTAATATGACATTTGCTAATAACAGAAACCCCTTTCCTTCAAGTATCTTTTAATTAAAATGTTAATTTGCCCATGCATAATTTACCTTAACTTTGGCCCAGAAAGAAGACTGCTAACTTAAACAACAGTTTGAAATGCTTTCATCAACTTAAGGCATCTGGGGGCTATGAAAGATGCCTCACAGAATGAAGCTGTCAGGTATTGTATGTGTAAATAAACCTTTTATCTCACTGGCAGAATCCTAGATCTCTAGGGCTAGAAAAGCATTCTGGGTATTGGCATGCAAATGAGTGTGTCAACAACAGTTCAAGTGTACCTTGGGGTGGTAAACAAGCTGATTGTCATGGGAAATGTAGTCGCCTTGCCCTGTTTGAAACTGTTACAAATCCCTTGTTTAGTTAGATCTCTGAAAGTTGAATTTGTAAACTCAATAATACGGCTTAACGCCACACTGTCTTTGGATGCCTGACAAGGTTGTTCAGGCCTTAAAGGAGGGACAGCGAGCATGCCCAATTAGGTTTGGAATGGGGAGGGGAGTCTGTAGGAAACACAGAGGGCTCAAGTGAAATGTGATCTACAATTAGGAAATGTCCAGGAGACAAGGTTCCATGTGGACCTCGTGTCCCATTGTGGAATGGCCATGACCTTGACAGCTCTGCTTGAAACACCCTGTCCTTCACCCCAGCCTGTCTAAGGAGATCTCCTTTCTGGGTCCCCCCCTCCCCCCACCACCCCCAGCAGCTTCTCTAGCCCAGGGGTCCTGTCCAGTTGGCTCCCTCTGATCTGTGTTCATTTTTGCAGACTGGATGCTGACCGAGGTGACCAGCAAGAGGGTGTCATCCATCTTGATACACAATGGTGCTGCAGACAGACTGAGCCTTCTCCAGCCCTGGGGACACTTGTGGAGGATGCTATCTATGTATTCTCAGCTCTTGGCCTTGTCACCTTTGCAGAAAAAGTCCACTCAAAATGCTGAACTCTGGTCCTGTTTTTCTTCCTGCAGACCCTCCAATCTCTCTATTTATTTTGGGGAGTCTGTGACCACAATCCCCTCCCCCCCCCCCCCCCCCCCCCCCCCCCCCCCCCCCCCCCCCCGCAAAAGCAGCTTTCAGGAACAAAGATTTATTTTGGCTCAGGATTTCAGGGAAAGGATGGCCAAGAAGCAGAGATATAGCCGGGGGACAGTTATACAGTCGTCAAAGACCTGTTGTAGCCACAGCATCCTACCCCCTTACTAGCTTGTACAGGGTCCTCAAAGCACCACCCACTGGTCAGGAAGCCCTTGGAGCTGGGGCACTTTAAAGCCAAACCACATCACCTGTCCTACTTATAGAATGCCTCTGCATCCCTTACATCTCTCTCCTGAGGGACCCGGATCCTAAGCAGGTTCAAGTTCTTATGAAAAGAAGGAAATAAAACACTCTGGGAAGCAAACACACAGGGCATGGCAAGGAGCTGACCAGCCACCAGTCAAGGAGAAAGGTCTTGGAAATATCTAAAGTATCAGCTCCTTGAGTTTGCCCATCCTGGTCCTCAGAACTGTGAGATACATGTTCACACCCAGCCTCCAGCGGCAGCTACTATTAGCTGACAGACCTGTCTGAATGCATCTGTAATCAGCAAGAACCTACAGGCAGGCCTCCCTGTCATATGTGAGGATCCTGCTGGCTACCTTGACATCAGATGACAACCCCACAGCTTTTGGGGGGCAACAGCTATGCAGTGTTCCAACTTTCCCTGGCATGATTGGGGCAAAGCGGAGGCAAGGAGTCACTGACAGCCATCAGGCTCCTGGTCCTCTCTGCACAGCTCCGGGAGCTCTGGCCCTCTCCTCCCACTTACACATCTGCTTATTCAATAAATATTCCTCAAGCCCGAGAGTCTGCCCATCAGGGAGCAGGGAGAAGTCTGCCTTGCTTCACAAACTTACAACAGGCGGGAGATAAAAGACTTTGGGAAATCAGGAAGGGATTGGCAAAGAACTGAAGTGGTAAGAATCGATCAAAGAGCTGGAGAGATGGCTCAGTGGTTAAAAGCACTGGCTGCTCTTCCAAAGGCCTGAGTTCAAACCCCAGCATCCACTTAGTGGCTCACAACTATCTATGGTGGGATCTGATGTCCTCTTCTGGCATAAAGTTGTACATGCAGATAGAGCACTCATAAATAATTCTTTTTTTAAGATTTATCTATTTATTATGTATACAGCATACAGAAGAGAGTATCAGATCTCATTATAGATGGTTATAAGCCACCATGTGGTTGCTGGGAATTGAACTTAGGACCTCTGGAAGAACAGTCAGTGCTCTTAACCTCTGAGCCATCTCTCCAGCCCATAAATAATTCTTTAAAAAGAAAAGAAGGACTGGGAGAGATGGCTCAGCAGTTAGGAGCACTGACTGCTCTTCCAGAGGCTCCAGGTTCAATTCCCAGCACTCACATTGCATGCAGTCCACAATTGTCTGTAGTTTCAGTTCCAGGAGATCTGACTCCTTCACACAAAGGAAAGAATCAGTCAGAATAAGAGACAAAGAGAGAAGGAAATGGATGTGATGGGAATTCAGCTTGTACAAAGAAACTATGGGTGGGGCTGGAAACATGGCTCAAAGCTAAGAACCTTGGCTGCTCTTCCATAGGACTAGACTCAGGTTCAGTTCCCAGCACCTGCACCATGACTCACTACCCTTTCTAACTCAGTTCCAGGGTATTTGATGCCCTCTTCTGGCCTCAAAAGGTACTACATGCATATAGCGTACAGGCGCACATGGGGGCAAAACACACATACATATAAAATAAAATAAAAGAGCCTGTAGTAGTGAGCAGGAGGACCTTTCCCATGGGAGGAAGGACTACAGAGAGCACAGCAGACCCTGAGAGGACAATTGGGGGATCAGTCAGAGGCTGGAGCCAAGCATGTCTGTGAATTGAATCTAATGTTCGCCCATTACAGGGTCCTCCACTTCATTCTTATTCGATAGTCATTTGCCTGCACAGATGACTGAATCCTTCCAAGGCTGCTGTCCACAGTGAGCAGAAAGCAAGATAACTGCTTCCATATCAAACAAATACAAAAATGAGTGGCTGTGAGGCTCTAGAGAATGACAAAGAACAGAAACTTTGGTAAAGAGGCTAGAAATTGAGAATGGACTGTTCATTCTCTTCTTTCCAAAAGCACGTGGACATGTGCCTTTAGATGTGAGTGCCTCTGTGTGTGTGTGTGTGTGTGTGTGTGTGTGTGTGTGTGTGTGTGTGTGCATGTGGAGGCTCGACACGGATACCAGGAACCTTTTCAATCATTCTTCCATCTTATTCTTTGAGGCAGGGTCTCTCAATCAATGCAGAGCTTGCTGATATTGTAGTCTTACTAAACAGCTCACTTTGGAGACTCCGTCTCTGCCTCCTTACTAAACAGCTCACTTTGGAAACTCTGTCTCTGCCTCCTGAGGCTGGAATTACAGGTAACCCCACACACACACACACACACACATCAAAATAAAATGTAATGAATAATAAAACCTTGCAGGCACAAGTCTACCTCTCCTCCATAACTGGGACTCTAGGTATAGGCTCTGGATTTTGAGAATAAAATTGTGAGAACAAAAATCTTTGACCAGATAATGCTCAAGGGGAGAGAGGCCACCTAGTGTGTGTTAGTAAAGGGTCATCTGGGATGCTGAAAGGAACAGAATTCAAGAGAGGACAGGCGGGGCTGGAGAGATGGCTCAGAGGTTAAGAGCACTGACTGTTCTTCCAGAGGTCCTGAGTTCAATTCCCAGCAAAACCACATGGTGGCTCACAACCATCTATGATGAGGTCTGGCGCCCTCTTCTGTAAAACTGTATGCATAATAAATAAATAAATCAAAAAAAAAAAGAGAGGACAGGCAGGCAGGGCCAAGCTGATGGTAGCTAGAACCACAGAAGACCTACAAAGGCACAGAGGACTGGGACAAACAGAGGGCAAAGCCGCCACCATTGTGTGGGGACAATGTCGAGGCAGCAGCGGAGGCTAGGATGAGGAGGAGAATCGTGGCCTGTGCTGCCATTCACGGTCCACTTATCTAATGAGATGGAGCCTCCTGGGGAGGCAGAGTTCACAGTGATGTCACAGAAAGATGTCACTCAAGGGGATGACCTGAGTCATGCTATGCGGGTGATGCTGCTGTGTGACTTTTCTGGGGAGACATGAACAAACTCCATGCAACCCAGATAAAGCACTGATGACAGATCAAAAACAAAATCCTACCTTCATCTAACTCAATGAGCTGGTGAGGGTGGTTTCTACATTGGTTGGTTGGTTTGGTTTTCCATTCTTCACACTAACTTAACTAACTGGTAAGTTTTTGAGAATCCCTCCCAGAAACATGGAGGAAAAGCTGCTCCCAGGAGCCTGGCGACTCCAAGGCAGCCATATCACTGAAAATCTCAGCTAGCATGGGTGAGGGCTCCAGTGGGGTGTATTCCTGGAACCCCCTGAATAAATTACCCACAGCCGGGCCAGCTGGAGTATCTGCGCTCCCTAGCAGTTGTTACAGCTTCCATAACCTTGGGGAGGGGCTGGTGTATTTGTAACTCTCAGAGCTTCTAGAGCCTGGAAAATGGTGAGACCATCTCTTCACCCTCTAGGAGGCAATGCCTTAATCCCCCCAAAATGGCTAATCCAAAGATGCCCATTAGGCAGGACTTGAGGAGGAACAGGTAGCTGGCAAAGGGATTCACAGTTTCTCTCTTTTTTAAGATAGATGTATTTATTGTGTATACAGTGTTCTGCCTGCATATATACTTGCAGACCAGAAGAGGGCAGCAGATCTCATTACTGATGGCTGTGAGCCACCATCTGGTTGCTGGGATTGAACTCAGGACCTCTGGAAGAGCAGCCAGTGCTCTTAACCTCTAAGCCATCTCTCCAGCCCCAGTATTCAGAGTCTTATAGGCAGAAAGGATGGTAATAGGGACCAAAGGGAGGAGAGAGCTCCGAGGAGACTGAATATGGCAAGAGAGACATTCATGGCTTGCAAGGATGTAGATTCCTCTTGCCACAGTTTCTGGATCTACCACATCCCTCTGATGTCTCTAAGCCCACTGGGCACAGCCTGAGGCACCAGGATGCATCAAGAAGCAGAAGAAAGGGGGCTGGAGAGATGGCTCAGAGGTTAAGAGCACTGACTGTTCTTCTAGAGGTCCTGAGTTCAATTCCCAGCAACCACATGGTGGCTCACAACCATCTATAATGACATCTGGTACCTTCTTCTGTGTACTGTATATATAATAAATAAATAAATCTTAAAAAAATAAAAGAAGCAGAGGAAAGTCTGAACAGAAGAGAAGCCACTGATCATGTGAACAGTGCCTGTGTGTATGTAGCAGCTGCGCAGCAGACAAATCCAAGAACTCTGCTGAATGGAGGAAGCCTGGGCTGAGCCCCAGTGGCAATACATAGGCCGCTGAGTTAGGATGAGCAGCATTGATATATACAGTTATGCAGAAGGCCAAAGAGGCCATCGCGTGGGACTGGAGAGATGGCTCAGTGGTTAAGAGCACCGACTGCTCTTCCAGAGGACCAGGGTTCAATCCCCAGCACCCATATGGCAGTTCACAACTGTCTGTAGTTCAAGGCAAATTAAAAAATAAATAAATAAATAAAAGTTAAAAAAACAAAGAGGCCATCGAGCTCAGAAGGGAACATGGCTGCACAGAAGGCTGGAATAGAGACAAGGCCAGCAGTGTGCAAGGAGGCTGTGGAGGGACTTGGGAGTCCCCTGAGGTCTATGAGACGCCACACAAAAAATTAAGTCAAAGACTTGGGGGACACTGGAAACATCACTAATTAGAAAGCAGTTTGCTCTCCTGTAGTAGCACAATTTTGGGTTGTAAGAAAAGAAGACACTGAGCCAAATATTGGGGGAAGGCTGAACTATCAGAGAGAGGAAGCACCTCAGTCAGTTCCCACCAACCTTGTCTTGCAGCTTCCTCAGCCTCACTCCTGGTCTCCTCTGCCTGTAGCTTCTGTCAGTTGCTTCTGTCTCCGCCTGGTTTCTACAGCCCTTATATACTCTATTCCATCCAGGTTAGGATTAAAGGTGTGTAGTCTTGAACTCACAGAAACAGAAGTTCTGTCTCTGGAGCGATGTGATAAAGGATGTTGATCCCACTCCTGGCTTTCCCTGTGCTGGGATTAAAGGTGAGTGTGATTGACTCAGCTGTTTATCCTCATATTCAAGGATTTCCTGAGCTGTCTGCCTAGGATCTGACTGTGTGGTCTCTCTGATATCCCAGGATTTATTAAATATCTAACATATATCCACAATCTCCCCCTCTTTACCTCACTGAGGTCCTCTGTCCCCACTGTCCCCACCTGTCCCCACTGTCTCCTTACCTTGTGGGAAATTCCTCTCAGACCTTTGCTGGGCCTTTTGAGGACTGTCATCTCTTCATCCAGTGCTCTTCTCTCATTAACACCATCATCAATCTCAAGCCTTCCCAGCAACACAAGCTAGAGACATATGTATCCATCCATCCATCCATCCATCCATCCATCCATCCACCCACCCACCCACCCATCCA